>CM069908.1:116867329-116961109 GCA_036172215.1 Camellia granthamiana | reverse complement strand
GGATATGATGCAATGCCTTTTGCAACAACTGTGGAGTATCAGTTGGCATACACATGGCTAACCGGCGAGGAAATTTAATATTAACTTCACGACATAACTCAACGAAAACGTTTGCTCGAGTTATGCGAAATTCCCACTCAGTTCTCATGGTATTGACGGTGGCACGTGAGTAACGCAAATTTGGATTTAATGGGTATTGAAATTCATCTCCATCTGCAATCCAATAGCGACTCATTGCTGAATATAGATCAACCACCGTGTATATCTCATGATGATATCGCTCGAAATAGCTGTAAAACTTTTGTTGTGGTATGATGCGATATTTATACCATATATACACATGGTAGCTGTATATATGAAATTATTGTAAACAACTATGACAACTATACATCAGAGTTGTCACATTAACTTTGATGACCTGAACAATTATGCATCAACTTGATAGGAGTTGTCACTTCGACTTTTATGAATTGAATAATTTATTGTTATTTCAAAACAAAAAGTAAAAAAATTTGTGAAAAAAATATTTCAAAAAATTAATAAATACATAAAAATACAAAAAATGTACTGAATGCTTGTATTTTTTTTTTAATAGTTTTGGTATTTAGTGAATTTTTAAAAGATTTTGTTTACAATTTTTTTACTTTTTAAGTGTATTTATGTTAGGTGTGTCTAAAAAGTAAAAAAATTGCTTAAAATATTAAAAAATTCAGTAAAAAACAATAAATAATAAAAAACACGAAAATTAAGAAAGTAGAATTTTCTGAAAAATGAAAACAAGCAAGCTGATCAACCGACTAAATGTCTGAATTAGTCAAATTCTCTGCCTGAATTTTTTTTAAAAAAATAAATGTGAAATTATAATTTAAAAATTCAAAACAAACACCACGCCCGTAAAATTGGGTAAAAATGTATTTGACAAATATAACTGAACACAGCCTCAATTTTGACTACAATATTGCATTGAAATATACTTACAATTTCAAGTACTAAAATATTTTAATTGATTATAATATTTTGTCTCAACCAATTTATGAGCATTTCCTGTTCGATCACATGCATGCCGCTAACCTTATACAGTGCATTCGGCTGCCAGGACTCTACTTTTGTCAAGTCATGAACGAATCAAAGGCCTGTAGCATCAACTGTTGTGTCACAGATGGTATCAGCCTGGTTACTGTAAAAATGTAACTTTACATTCTTTCAAAGGGAAGTTGAAAATTAAGAGGTTGTTTTGGGATGATCTAAATAAGTGTATTTTTTGTTTTTTTACAATATTTTTCTACAATATATTTTTCTACCCATTGTTCAAACCACTTTTTCTACAATATTTTTTACTTTTATGTATTTATTATTTGTTGAAATATTTTTTCACAAATTTTTTTACTTTTTAGGTGTATTGAAATATTTATTAATTTATTGTTATTTTGTTCTGACACCCCCTAAAAATTTGTATGAATTACATAATTCACATGGCACAGTATTTAGGTATGTGACTTTGTGCAGCGATGCAGTGACTTTGTGCAGTGATACAGTGATGCATGTGACTTTGTGCAGTGATGCAGTGATGCATGTCACTTTATGCAGTGATGCAGTAATGCATGTGACTTTCTGACTTTGCCATGCTTGTATACGTTGTGACTTTTTTCCTCACATTACGTGATGCATGTGACTTTATGCAGCACAATTTACATGCTTTGTTTTTTCCTCACATTCAGAATTCATCTAAGTCACATTAATATGACTGTGAAAAGAAGCAAAAAATGCATAACAATGAAAATGGGATGACTGTGAAGTTCATTAAGTGAAAATAAGATAAAATATAGGCTGCAAAGTTCCAATTGTGTTTACATATCAGGTGACAATTTTATTATTTTGGTGAAAAAAACAACGATAGTTTTGTAGGTCGAAGTGAGTTGGACGGTTGTGTATTTACTTGCACTCTGTTTCATAGTTGTTTATGAACAATATTACTTTAAAACAAAGAAAATTAAAGCCGTTGTTTCATTTTATGATTTCATTTATAATTTTTTTAAAACACCTATGTGTACTGAAATCGTCAATTCTAAGCGAGTACTTACTGTATTACAAAAGTAAGCATGAAAAAATAGTTTCATGTGGCGATGTAACAACTCACTGCATTTTGTTTTATTTGACAACTCACTGGTCGAATATGAAGGGAATGCATTGTGATCCTCTGGCCTACAATTATGATTTTATCTGACAACCACGTCCGTGACTACATCACAGGTACACAAAGTGCCCCAGCATGCATTATCACGTGTATCACTTCTTCTATAGTGCCCTAGCATGCATTATCGTCACCAGATCATCTCTAGTTTTTTTCCACTATGATGTCTATAAATACCCCAGTATGATGTTTGTTGAAGTCATAACAATAGTAATATATCTACAATTACTATTATTATTAATTTTTTTATTTTATGAACAATGTCTTCAAGAGGTGCAGGAAGTTCACGTCGGCAAAAGAAATCCGAAAGTGTGGCTGCTACCTCTATTTACCTATGACTACAAGAGCGAAAAGTACTAAAGTCCGAAGGATTATTATGCTGGTATCCGAGCAGAATGGGCGTTCAGGGTAACGGAACAAGAAGGATTGTTTAATGATTTACGTAACTTTGGGGCACCGGCACCTCATCGCCGTTCATTAACCATGGCTAGACGAAATGTGAGTAACTATGAAAAAGCAGTTAGCAGAATTAAGAAGGAGAACAACAGAATGTTGATGCAGAGATGTCGACATTTCATGCTTCAGCTAGCCACCGAAATGGCAGAAGCAAGCAACAGAGATTTAACAGTGACTGAGTGAAATAATGTCTTAAACAATGAAAAATATCTCTCTGACTACTACATGTCAGATGAGGAATGAGAAATCAAACACCGTTATCTTTCATATATGTTTGTATGTATGTTGTGTCGTATCTTCGTTACTGGAGTGTAAGACAATATTGTTGTTAATCTAATGTACGGATGTATTTCAAGTATTTGTTTTAGGAACCTGAAGTTTATGAAATAACTACATTTATAACTACATATTTATTAGTTTATGACTTTCTTTATTGAATTACAATGAGTTAATGAATGTTCTGGATTAATGAATGGATTAATGTATGTTGAATTATGTGAATACTTAAAACACATAAAACAGAACAGGTAGCTTGGTGAAAAGTTTCCCTTAACTGGGGCTCGTGAAATAGGGATCAATTTACAAAGAATTTCAATCTCTATCAGGAAAGAAGAAAGAGTCACCTTCTAATTCCTGGAAGTCCAGTAAAAATGATGACTCTGGTAAAGAATGAGGGGTTGACAGAAAACTAACTCGGTGAAACGAACTACCGCCTTCAATAACAGATAAAACAGAACAGGTAGGTTGGTGAAAAGTTTCCCTTAACTGGGGCTCGTGAAATAGGGATCCTCTACGTAAAGAATTTCAATCTCCATCAAGAAAGAAGAAAGAGTCACCTTCCAATTCTTAGAAGTCCAGTAAAAAATGATGACTCTGGTAAAGAATGAGGGGTTGACAGAAAACTAAACTTCGGGGGCTGGACACACAAGCTCAAAGCCAAGTGGTTGGTCCAGTTGGGGGACTAATAAAGTTCAGACAAACGAACTACCGCCTTCAATAACACAGAAAATAGAACAGGTAGCTCGATGAAAAGCTTCCCTTAACTGGGCCTTGTCAAATAGGGATCCTCTACGTAAAGAATTTCAATCTCCATCAGGAAAAAAGAAAGAGTCACCTTCCAATTCTTGTAAGTCCAGTACAAATGATGACTCTGGTAAGGAATGGGGGGTTGAAAGAAAACTAAACTTCGGGGGCTGGACAAACAAGCTCAAAGCCAAGTGGTTGGTCCAGTTGAGGGACTAAGTTTAAAACCCCAATTGGTTTTACTTGATTTGGTTGGGATGAATCACTATTTACAATTAATTATACCAAAACAGATTGTTTTCTGCACATTTTTAAAGAATTAACGATTCTCTTAGCATAGAAACTAGAATTGTAACCAGTTCTAATGACGCTGATTTGTTATTTTTCGGATTTATATCCAAAGAGAACAACACTTCCGAAATTACTGTGTAACACCAGTTTTCTGGACAGATTTGAATGCACCAGCTTTCTGGACAGATTTGAATGCACCGTGATATTCACAAACATTGGTGGCCGAGTACTCCTACCTAACCTACGTTTCACTCACAAGATCCACCATTATTTTAAAGTTGATTTCAAAAGTTGAGATTGTAAATGTTTCCCAAAATATTACAAATTGAATATTCAAAAGTTGATTTTAAAATAATTCCAAATGACAACAAAAATTCAAATAGTCATACTTTTCAATGAAATACAAATAGTAGGTCGTAACAACGAATGATGCATAGCTAAGTGAAACACAACATTGCCCACAGAAGCTTCATTTTTTCACACATTGAGTAGTCAAATCATGGAAAAACTTGTCAGTATATACAGATGGATTGTGAAGTCATGTGACCTGGTGCACAAGCTTTGGTTTTCTCGATATTTTGCTCGATTATTTGATATACAGTGACAACTCATCTCTTATTGATATATGTGGGATTCTCAATTCAGAAAGTCACATGGCAACAGTGAATTTACTGATTTACCTTACAGTGAGCATGCCCTTATTTTGTCCGTATATGCAGATAGATTGTGAAGTCATGTGACTTGGTGCACATGCTTTGGTTTTCTCGATTTTTTGCTCGATTTTTTTATTACAGTGACAACTCATCTCTTATTGATATATGTGGGATTCTCAATTCAGAAAGTCACATGGCAACAGTGAATTCACTGATTTACCTTACAGTGAGCATGCCCTTATTTTGTCCGTATATGCAGATGGATTGTGAAGTCATGTGACTTGGTGCACATGCTTTGGTTTTCTCGATTTTTTGCTCCATTTTTTTATTACAGTGACAACTCATCTCTTATTTATATATGTGGGATTTTCAATTCAGAAAGTCGCATGGCAACAGTGAATTCACTGATTTACCTTACATTGAGCATGCCCTTATTTTGTCTGTATATGCAGATGGATTGTCAAGTCACGTGACTTGGTGCACATGCTTTGGTTTTCTAGATTTTTTACTCGATTTTTTTATTACAGTGACAACTCATCTCTTATTGATATATGTGGGATTCTCAATTCCGAAAGTCATATGGCAACAGTGAATTCACTGATTTACCTTACATTGAGCAGATGAATTGTCAAGTTACGTGACTTGGTACACAGTATTTGCTTTTCTCTGTTTTTTCAGTCTAGTGACAACTCATACCTTGTTCATATATGTGGGATTGTCATGCAGAGGCATCTTTCTAAAGTCGTTCATAACCAACTATATAAACAACTAAAGGTGAAGACACAACCTTACAACTCATTTCGCCCTACGAAATTATCATTCATTTGTTTAAAAAAATTAGCATGGCTATACGATTCATGGGAGGGAGTGGGAATCGCAGAGGTGGTACGAACTTGCAAAGGGGTGACAGTTCACAACGAGGAGGGGAAAGGGGCCATGGCAATGCTGAAGACGATTCATGGGAAGGAGTGGGAATACCTGTTTTAGATTATGCTTGTGGTTATCATGATAGGTTTGGAAAGCGACATTTTTTGATGCCCAAGTATTATCCAGTTCAAGGAGGTTCATGTATGGAGCCATTTGACAATCAAACAGGATATGGTTTATCTAACGCTGCTCATCTCAAGTGGCCCGCACTATTTATAGAGCGGGTACAGCTGGAAACCTTAAGTCGGGAAAATCAACTTAAGGTGCCAAAAGCACGTTCTGTTGAGATCCAAAAGGAAGATCCTGATAATGTTGATCGACTATGTGAAAGACTACAATGTGAGATTTCTCAAATGCGCCGTAGGTTAGCCCGCGATATGCAGCTATACATAGTTAAGAAGGATGCCCAGAAGAACAAAACAGAACCAAATGTTGCGGCTATCAAAGGTATCATGGAGGATTTCTGAACTTGTCCTCTGACGCTGAGCTTTCGGATTATTCAGACTCTGAGCCACCTGCCGATTTAAGCGCGAATTAGGTGTTAATGTCTACACTTCGGCAATATTAGGTCATGCATTAATATGTAATGTCTGTGTTAGACTAAATATAACTGTTATGTTATGTTTATGTTTATGTATTGTGTTTGTCAAATGTTGCGGCTATTAATATGCAATATTAGGTCATAAATTAGGTGTTTGTCTGTCTAACTGTTATGTTTATGTATTGTGTGTTCAGTTCAGGGTGTCCAGGATGTATGTAATGTGTGTTCAGTTCATAGTGTCCAGAATGTATTTTTGTGGGAGACTTATGTCTGTACTACCTATGTAACTAAAAACTATTACATTTGCAACTTCAGTTATGTTGTTTTCATGCCTGTATGAGTATTTAGTAAATTAGTGACTTCGTATATTATGTATTAAGTTTTATTACAAAAATGTTGACAAAATTTATTTTAGGAGCTCTCGTGGTGGCCTTCGTCTTCTTGGCCTACTCCGTGGTGCTCTTCGCGTCTCGCCCTTCGTCGTTGCTCGTCGAACTGCACAGTGTCTGGGTGTACTTCGGACTGTAGAGCATGCATGTCACCTTCTAACCCAAAACAAAGACGAAAGAAAAAAATTATTTTTTTAATGAAAACAGGTACAAAACGGTTTTACTAAACTGGTTTTCTGAATTACATTCTTACCTTGTAACCCAAAACAATGACAAAAGAATAAATATATATATATATATTTAAATGAAAACGATTTTAGTAAAGCCAAAATAATTTTTCGAATAACACCTTCTAACCCAAAACAAAGACAAAGAAAAAAAAAAATTTACATGAAAACGGATTTAGTAAAGTAAAAAAAAAATTATTAATTACATTATCACTTTTTAATCCAAAATAAACACAAAACAATAAACAAAAAAAATTTACATGAAAACTGCTTTAGTAAAGACAAAAAAAATTTCTGAATTACACTTTCTAAACCAAAACAAAGACAAAAGAAAATAGAAAAAAATTTAACATGAGAACGGCTTCAGTAAAGCCAAAAAAAATTTATAAATTACATTATCACCAAAACAATGACAACAGAAAAAAAAAATTTACAAAAAAAAAATAAATATAATTTAAATGAACAGTGAAAGCGTGGTTTCAATCCATGCTTACTGTAGTGAACAGTGAAAGCATGAATTTTGTAAATGAACATGATTGGCTTAATAATATCTAAATGAACATGATTTTAAAATTATATATATGAAAAATATTATGTAAAATTAATATATGACAAGAGGTTTTTCCCATAAAAATTTAAATGATATATAAATTGGCTTAATTCCAAAATGTTTGGTAATTAGTTAAAAATATTATGTAAAATTAATATATAAAGAAGAGGCTTTTCTCATATGATGTAACACAAATTAACATATGAAAAGAAGAGGTTTTTCCATATTATGTAAAATTTCTGAATTACACATTCTAAACCAAAACAAAGACTTGGAAAAAAAAAAATTTAACATGAGAATGGCTTTAGTAAAGCCAAAAAAATTTTATGAATTACATTATCACCAAAACAATGAGAACAAGAAAAAAAATATATATTAAAAAAAAAAAAAAAAAAAGAACAGTGAAAGAGTGGTTTCAATCAACGCTTTCATTTATGAACATAGAAAGCGTGATTCCAAATAGCGTTTTCTGAAGAGAAAATAATGCACAGTGAAAGCGCTATTTCAAATAGCGTTTTCTTCAGAAAACGAAATGCACAGTGAAAGCGCTATTTTAAATAGCGTTTTCTTCAGAAAAATTTTTTTATGTTAAAAGCATGATTTGCAACCACGCTTTCTTAATTAAAAGCGTGGTTTGCAATAGCGTTTTCACTATTCATCACATTTTGGGCTCCAAACAGTGAAAGCACGATTTGTAATATCGCTTTAGCTTAGTTTGAGAATTCCGTCCAAACTAGGCCTAGTTTGCAAATTAAGATGCAAAATAAGCTTAATATGGGAAAAGCCTCGAGTTGGTTGGCAGTATGCACATATACTGCACCAGCAGCAATAATTTCTTGAATGAAATAGAATCATATTCAATACAGTAACCATGAGTTGAAATCAACTGCACAGTGGGCATGTCCTGGAAAATTCGAAGTGTAGTATACACGTAGGGTTCCTGAGAACCTAAAAAATCAATACAAAATATGGTCCGAGAATCGTCCACATGTAACTGCTATCAAAACAAAAAGATGAAAAAGATCATTTTAGAAGATAACACAAACAGCTTACAAGAAGAAAATCTGTTCTTTTAACATGTTTTCCATCTGATATTGTATATCCATATTACACTTATCATCGAAAACATACTAGTGAATATAGGTCTCTTGTTCCAATATACTGTGAAAGAATTTCATGCCCACCTAAATTGGTGTCACTTATTGATTTCTTAGTGTCCTTTGATCTCGGTGTCTTATTCTATTCAGCAAGAAGAGTATTAAAATTCTATCTCCTCCTCCGCAAGACTGCTGGTAAGAGATTAGCGAACTTTTTCTTCAAGAAGAGTGTAAGCGCCGAGCCCACGAGTGGCCACGTTGTTATGATGGCAATGTAGGCTAGCAGCCAAATTGATTTCCTGCTGTGTCGTGAAAGCTGATCCATGTATCTTCTTACAGGAATAACTACATCGTTGATATCTTGTCCTGGGGGCTGTGGAGGGGCGTCTGCCAAACGTGTTCTTTTTGGACTAGCATTTTTGACCTTCTCACTCTGAATTGTAGGCTCATCATGTACATCTTCAACACTTGTTTGCTCATTGCCCAATGCAGTCACCATCCCATCTTCAGTAATATTTACATATGGACCTTGGTCAATCGAAGATCCTTGAGGAGGAATTTGCATCTGTAAGACAAATAACAAGCCATGCATATAACTAAAAGGAAAACTGCCGACAGTGGCACATTATTATAAGCTCTCTATCTTTCAAACACATGCAAAACACTTCATTGTTTCCTTATTCTTTTGTGAAAACTTATTTTCTTTTTGTTTTTTTTCCTATTTCTTTTGTTTGATTCAGAAGCTGACTAATAGTGAATGTTTCTGTACCTCTGCCTCCTTTTTCCTGTGAATTAATGAACTCGAGTGCAGAATACTGAAGAATTCATGAACAGCCCTAACCCACCTGCATGGGAGACAAAAAAAAATGACATGAACAACAGGACATCACATTAACAAGCAATACAAGGCTGACTTAAAATGCTAATTAGTGTCTGACGAGTAGACACAGATGCTCGAGAAGATCTGACATCAAAACTCTAAAGCGAAGTGTGCTTGTGTGATTTGATACACTAATCCATGTATGTACACATTATGTGTGCTTTGAAACTCTATAACTCACATTTTAGAATCGATTCAATGTCCCAAAACTTGAATGACTAAGTATAGGGTTTCTTTCCTGCAATCTACCTTCAAGAAATTTTTACTTTTGAATGTTCATAAAGTGACTATCTCAAAAAACAAAAAGTATTCAATTTCTTGACACATGAATGCTTGCCACTTAATGAGCTTTACTTGGCAGCAAAACAATTGAGACTGGAACAAACACCTACCCCAATTATGAGATGGGGATTCTAAAGTCAACTTCCAAGTAAATGTAGGGTTACTGTAATATTCAAATCAGTAAAAACAACAAATGCAATCTAAAAATGAGAACTTTAAACTTACCAGAGGCTCTTCGCAGCTATCCCTTCGTAAAATGCTAGGTGTCCTCCATGATGTGTAGTAGCTAGAACAATGTTTTTATTTGCCCTATAGATGGATAACATATCAGGTCAGCTGCTCATAAAATACCAATGATGAGCATACCCATAACTTACTGTAAGGTGTTATAATGATATGTACTGTGATATATCATATTGTTCCGAAGAAATTAAAGTACTGCAATATATTCAACATATAGATTGAATCAGCAGCTCTGTGGTTAATGTGGACTATCAGTATCTCTCAAGCAGGAAACAACATGACCATTTTAGCCTCTGCACCAAACACTAAATGTGCCAATTTTGATGAACAGCGAATATAATCTCTGAAAACTCCCCTTATTTCTTGTGCTGGCTCACCAAGAAAGCGTCCATGAAAGTTAATTTTCCCTTCCTGTGAAGGGAAGTGGCTAATGTAGAAATCATTAACTACAGGTAACAGCCTTCCAATCGTTCAACGATAAGCTCAAGGCACTGCTATGAAAGCTTTTGATTTCCATCAGGAAACCATGCAATGAACAAAAACAAGGTAGGGCATGGGAATTTATTCTGATGTGTTTCTCTATTGGATTGGAGAACCTGCACTTTGCAAAAATCCTTCACTTACAAGCACAGCAGAGCAACAAGATCGTCTGCTCCTGCTGCTTCTTTTTTCTTTTTCTTGTCTTAATTCATCTTTTTATTAAGCATTATATATATATATATAAAATAAGAAAAGAAAAGAATAGCTTTACACTTTGAAAGTAATATGGCCAAAAAGTGATGAGGACCATCAATGCCCAACTATCTGATACAGACAATCTAACTTCAGTCAAGAGGCTGAGTTGGAGGTCTGACAAGTCCTCTTTTTATGGAGACATGCAACAGCTTCTTGCAATGTTCTGTGGACCCATTAATTCTAATTTGAGGGTTACTTACTTTCAAAAATTAGTGAAGCAGCTGACAAGGAAATACCCAAAATCCACGTGGATGCGTTTGTGTACATGATACCAAAAGCATGAAGATTTTCAATTCTGTTCATTTGGGCCAGACAGCTAAAACATGGGAGTTTTGTGCAACTTCACTAAGATCATGTACTATGAAACGGTGCATAATTCTCTTGAAATTAAAATAGATTATTTGAATTTTACTTTAATATTTTAGGTGAACTTCCCAATTATTAGAATTTGAAACAGTAAAACAAAGGATTTCAAGATAATCTATAGTTTAAAACAAGAAAATTAGTAGACTCCATACCTGCATTCATCCCAAGGGATGGCTTCTCTTGTGCAGACTGGATCATCTAGAGCACTGATGCAGAGAAGTGGCACCATTACATTACCCACAAAATTAGTGCTACTGTTGTGCCTGTAATATGTATCCACCGTCTGGGAAACAAGTGTATATCCTCAGTAAACAATTCGAGCATGTGACAATAAGTCAAAAGATTATACCTCATATTTTCCAAGGACTCGAGTTGCATAATTGTCGAAGTCTCGAACAGAACGTGACTGTTAACACAAACAAAAAATGAACCATGAGTTCATATTAGTAGAAATGGGAGGCTTCTAAGTTCTAATAATGGACCACCATCCAAACAATTCATAGATTATCAACCAACAGTATATCTCATAAAATTTAACACACAACTTGTTTGGATACTTCCTCAATGCAAGACTTCATTTATTGCATACAATTTCTACAACAGAAAACTCGGAAGGATAATATACCTCCTAATAGGTGTGTAGGGAGACTCCATACCAAAACTAATTCATATTTATTCATGAGATAACTACGCTATCCTCAGTAAAGCCCCGATAACAACTTTGTAACCTCAAGATTTTTGCTTCTTTAATTTTATTTGTAGAATTACTGTTTGCTTAATGAGATGAGACGAAGCTATAGCAACAGATTAAGAAGAGAACACATGTGACCTTTGATAATTTTAGAGAATTTAAGATTAGGGAATGATTAGGATATCATTCCCTATTTATATTAATGAAGATTAATAATTACAAGGAAGCCCTAAGGCATAAAATAATCACAAAATAATAACCCAAATAATTATATATTATTCTAACACTCCCCCTCAAGCTGGTATGAAGATATCTCTCATGCCCAGCTTGCCTAAGATGTCATGAAATGGCTTACTCCCAACTCCCTTGGTGAGGATGTCAACAAGTTGTTCACCAGACTGCACAAAGGGAGTACATATTGTGCCACTAGTGAGTTTCTCCTTAATGAAGTAGCGATCAATCTCAACATATTTTGTCCTGTCATGTTGAACCGGATTGTGAGCGATGTTAATAGCAGCCTTATTATCACAGTATAACCGCATGGAGTCCGTCTGATCAATACCTAGATCACTCAACAATAACCTAATCCATAAGAGCTCACACACCCCTTATGCCATAGCTCTAAACTCAGCTTCTGCACTCGACCTGGCAACCACATTCTGTTTCTTACTCCTCCAAGTAACTAGGTTGCCTCCAACAAAGGTGCAATACCCTGAAGTCGATCTCCGATCAGTCACTGATCCAGCCCAATCAGCATCTGTATAGGCTTCTACACGAAGATGATCATACCTTGAAAAATAAAGACCCTTGCCAGGAGTAGACTTCAAGTACTTCAAAATTCGCATGACAGCCTCGAAGTGAATCTGATGAGGAGCATGCATAAACTGGCTAACCACACTGACAGCAACAGCAATATCAGGACGAGAGTGAGATAGATAAATGAGTTTACCCACTAATCGCTGATAGCTCCCCCTGTCAACAGTTGCTCCTCCTTTATCATCTCCCAGTTTCTGATTGGGTTCTAGTAGAGTGTCACAGGCCTTGCAGTCAAGCATTCCTGTTTCCTTCAACAAATCAAGCACATACTTCCTTTGTGAGATAAATATCCCATCCTTGGAGCGAGCAACTTCAATTCCCAGAAAATACTTTAAGCTCCCTAAGTCTTTGATCTCAAACTCACGGGCTAAATATTTCTTCAACCGGGGAATTTCCTCACTATCATCACCCGTAAGAATTATGTCATCTACATAAACAATGAATGCTGTAGTCTTACCAAGTAAGGAATGTTTCACAAATAAGGTTTGATCTGCCTGACTCTGTTTAAAGCCATATTTAAGCATAGCCTGAGTGAATCTCTCAAACCAAGCTCTTGGAGACTGCTTGAGACCACATAATGACTTCCGAAGCCTACATACTTTGCCTTCTATCTGATGATCCTCAAAACCAAGAAGAATGTCCATATATACCTCTTCTTCGAGGTCACCATGGAGAAATGCATTCTTTACATCAAACTGATGAAGTGGCAATCTAGATTAGCTACTAAAGAGAGAAGCACTCTGACTGAATTCATCTTAGCCACTGGTGCAAAAGTCTCCTGATAGTCGACGCCATACGTCTAAGCGAACCCTTTTGCCACAAGTCTAGCCTTGTAACGCTCAATAGAACCATCCGCTTTGTGTTTCATAGTATACACCCATTTGCATCCTACAGGTCGTTTGCCTTTAGGTAACTCAGTCAATTCCCAAGTACCATTCTTCCTAAATGCTTTCATTTCCTCAATCATGGCAAGTTTCCACTCAGAGGTAGCAAGAGCATCCTGAAAATAGTTAGGAATACTAACAGAGGAAATATTGGACACAAACGCTTTATATGAGGACGACAAATGAGAGTAGGATACAAAATTTGAGATAGGATGTTGAGTATAAGACCTCACACCCTTTCTCTTGACAATCGGAACATCAAGATCAATGGACTCAAGAGATTCAAATGTACCTGGACTCTCATCAGAAGCAAGAGATGACAGTGGAGGAGCAGAAGCGGTCTCTTGTATCCAGTTAACTTTCTGTCTGTCTTTGTCCCTGACATAAACTTGCCCTTCCCTATCCGTGGTGACATTGGGTTCTGTAATCCCAGTATGAGATGGTGGTGCAAGAACAACTGGTTCCACCATAGGAATCACAGGAATCACTTCACACCAAGGCTCCCCTTGAAGGGAGGACTGTGACACCAGAGAGGATACGAAATAAGACTAGGACTCAAAGAATGTGACATTCATGGACACAAATCACTTATGAGAAGGAGGGTGGTAACACTTATACCCTTTTTGAGTAGGAGAGTACCCAAGGAAAACACATTTGAGAGAGCGAGGATCCAACTTACCACGAGTAAAAGAGTGATTATGGACAAAACAGGCAACCAAATATTTTAGGAGTAATAGAAAACAAGGACTGGGAACCTAGAAGGACTTGAAGAGGAGCTTGTTTTTGCAAGACCTGAGTAGGAAGACGATTAATAAGATGGGCAGCAGTGAGAACAGCGTCGCCCCAGTAGGACCGAGGCACACTCATAGAAAAACACATGCACCGAGCCATATCAAGAAAATGGCGATTCTTGCGTTCTGCCACCCCATTTTGTTGAGGGGTATTGGTGCAAGAGGTCTGATGGATAATGTCATGAGTAGAAAAATATTGCCCTAACCCAGAATTTATGTATTCACCCCCATTATCAGAATGAAATATTTTGACAGTAGCCCCAAACTGAGTACAAATCATCCTATGAAAATTGCGGAACACAGAGAAAACCTCACTCTTGTCTTTCATGAGATACACCCAAGTAGTACGAGAAAAATCATCAATAAATGTAACAAACCAGCGATGACCTTTCACAGACACAACACGAGATGGACCCCAAATATTAGAATGTATTAATGAGAAAGGAACTAAACTTTTATTAAAACTGGGAGCAAAAGAAGCTCTGTGTTGTTTGCCAAGCTGACAAGACCCACAAAGAAATTCAGACACATTATTGTTTGAAAAACCAGATGGAAATAAATGCTTAAGTAAATAAAAATAAGGATGCCCAAGACGCCGATGCCACAGCCATATATCATCGGTAGTAGGAGGACGCATGGTGGAAGAATGAGCAAGCTTGTCCGGTTGATCCAGGAAGTAGAGACCATTTTCTGCACTACCATTGCCAATCGTCCTCCTCGTGACAAGGTCCTGAAAAAGACGATGATCAAGAAAAAATGTCACACTACAATTCAAATCCTTTGTAATACGACTCGAGGATAGTAGGTTAACAGAAAAATTGGAAACATGAAGAACAAAAGAGAGAGGTAAAGTAGGAGTGACATGGACTAAACCTTTCCCAGAAATAGAAGAAACAGTACCATCTGCAATCCTAATTTTGTCCTGACCTGAAGAGGGCTTATAGGCAAAGAAAAGATTAGAGGAACCAGACATATGATCTGAGGCACCAGAATCAATAATCCAAGGCAAAGACTTATGAGACAGGAAAACACAAGGAGAAGAGGCTAAGTTACTTGAACGGGCAAATGACGAGGAAGATGTACTGAGAGCAGTAGAAGACCGGCAGTCCAGCAATTAACGTAGAACATCCTCAAGCTCATGAGTAGTCATGCCAGAGAGATCATCAGAAGCCTAGCCAACGGAAGCAGAATTAGAATCACGTGTATCAATAGCACTAGACTGATGAGCTCGTGGATAGGAGCCACGTCCTCTAGACTGGCTTGACCGACCGCCTCTAGAACCAGACCAATCACCTCGACCCCCAGATGAAATCCCATGAAGCTTCCAACACGTCTCACGAGTATGCCGCGGCTTCTTACAATAATCACAAAATACAAACTCCTTGGCGACAGACGGAGGAATAGGAGTTAGGCTGAGGCCATCTCTAGAAGTAGACAGTAATGCTGAGCGGTCGGTAGAGACAGGGGACATCATAGCAGACTGACGACTCTCCTCATTCTATACATAGGCAAAGGCCTCCTGAAGTGAAAGAAGAGTGTCCATACTCAGAACTCGACTCCGAACCGGATCATACTCCACATTAAGACCAGCCAGAAACTTGAAGACCCTTTCTTGTGCAATAAACTTCCTGTACCCGACTGAATCAGCAGTGCAAACAGGTTTATAGTCCTGCAGGTGATCAAGGCGTTTCCAGCCATTGGTGAGGAAGGTGAAGTACTGAAGAACCGTCTGCTCCCCCTGAACAGAGCTCTCAATAGAGCGACGTAACTAAAATGCCCGTGAGAAATTCCCTTTGCGGGAATAGGTGGTAGCCACAGCATTCCAAACATCCTGGACAGTCTTCATAGATAAGTAGCCATCGCCAATGTCTGGCATCATCGAATGAATAAGCCAACCCATAATCAAAGAGTTGGTAATCTCCCATTAGTCATAACCCGAGTCAGTTGTGCTAGGTGCCTATATCTGGCCATCCACATACCCCGTCTTCCCTCTGCTCTTCAAAAACATAGTCAAACTCTGCGACCACGCGAAATAGTTCTGGCCATTAAATAGAGAGGCAGTGATTTTAAGACTAGGGTTGGGGTTATCAGTCATAGTAATAGGTATAGGGAAACTCTCACTCCTAGGTGTCTGAGAAGGAGTGGACACATCGGTGGAATCTGCCATAGATACTGTATTACTGAACCCTCAACAAAACCAGTGCCAATCACAAATCCGGAAGGTGGAGGAATACAAACACAATGACCACTAAGAAAAATAGAGACTTAAAAATAAAATCATGAATTTTTTTTTTATTTTTTATTTTTTTACTGCATTATTTTATTTATTTATTTATTTTTTTTAAGGAAACAGAGACAGACTAATAATACAATTAAAAAAAGGAAGAAAGAGGGAATATATCAAAAACGACTATGGCTGTCGAGGCTATCAAAGGAGGCGACGAGGTCTGTCGAAGCTAACAGAGGTCCCAACAAGGCTGGGACAGCCAGTAGGAAGGGGCGACGAGGCCAAGGGGGCCTGGCGGAGAAGACCAGCAATGCTGGGCAGCCGGCGATAACGAGTGACGAGGCTAGGGCTGCCCCCGACAGGCTTCAACACTGACCGACTGGGCCAAGAAGCCCTTCGGCAGTAGCCGACAGTGCTAGACGATGCTAGGGCTGCCCCCGACAAGCTTCAACAGTGACCGACTAGGCCAAGAAACTCTTCGACAGGAGCCCACAGTGCTGAGGAAAGGAGGTACACCTAGCGAAACTAAATGGGTGGCGGGGTGGTGGCTGTGTGGTGGGGTTGGGGTGGCTGCCGGGTGTGGTGGAGGGATTTAGGGTTGTGGCCTTGATACCATGATAATTTTAGAGAATTTAAGATTAGGGAATGATTAGCATATCATTCCCTATTTATATTAATGAAGATTAATAATTACAAGGAAACCCTAAGGCATAAAATAATCACAAAATAATAACCCAAATAATCATATATTATTCTAACAACCTTTTCAATGCCTTCCCAATCTGCAAGACGGGATATGACGGTCTGGTGCCTACAATGAAATTCAGATTTGGTAACATAAGAAACACAGTCTAAAATCTTAAGAGATGACAATACAAAAAAAGAGAAAGAGAGATACAGAGAAGCAATACATAAGATAACTGCATTGAGAAACACACACAAATACGAAAATTCAATGTGATACGACCACCTTTTTTTGGTAAAAAAACAACGCCCAATTAGTACACATTAATGTGTTTGGAAGGGGAAAGATTGGGTACACACCTAACCTTTGGCATAATATACAAAGTGGTTGCCATGAGACTTGAACCCACAACCTCAAAGTTATTAGGCCAAGGTTTTTTACCATTGAACCAATGGTCACCCCTCCCTTTTTTTATGGTAATTATAAAAAAATAGGACTTGATGATAGGGTGATGCAGACATACAACTGAGCATAACCTTTTAGGCCAATCGTTAGGGCTTTGTCATAGAACTTCTGTGCCATCCTACGGTTAATAAACCTGTCACATATCTGCGAAAAGAAAAAAAAAAATTAATAATAAAAAGAGAATGCAACTTAGAATGAAAGAGTGGGACTCCTAATGAAGTCATCAACAGCAGGATTAGCAGCTGTCAGACACTATCATATTTTTCCTGCTTTCCAAGGTTAGTATAGTCCTAATGATAAAGTAAATAATAAATAAACCTCAGTTACCATCAAGAAAGAATAGTTATTAAATCTCAACATATCTAAAACTTTCAAGTCAATTTGTAAATTTGATTTAGTTGATATCATGCAAGTTCTTTGTTTATGAATAAAGGAGCAGAAAGAAGAAGAAAACTGGGTTCCATACAAGAGAATGCTAGAAGGCATTCTTATGATGTCAGGGAGCTAAACACCAAGAATGCTGACATATTACCCTCTTCATATGATACGAACCTGAGAATAAATTCACAAACTGAACTCTCAGACACATCAACAAACAAAAAAAAAAAAAAACAACGCCCAATTAGTACACATTAATGTGTGTTTGGGAGGAGAAAAATTAGATACACACCTAACCTTTGACACAATGCACAAAGTGGTTGCCCCGGGACTTGAACCCATAACCTCAACATTATTAGGCTAAGATTTTACCATTGAACCAACGGCCACCCCTAAAATGAAATTGATAAACTAGTTGAGAGGTTCCAAAAGTGGTAGCCCTGAGACTTAAACCCATAGACTCAACATTATTAGGCCAATATGTTACCATTGAACCAATGGTCACCCTTTAAATGAAATTGATAAACAAGTTAAGAGGTTCTAAAATTGACGGCTACAGTGGAGCAAAACAAATAAATGGTTAGCTTGACTGCTCTAACATTAGCGAGTATAAATAAGTAGCATACAGGAAATTTACAAGAACTGCGTGAGAAAGAAATTTTCTCATGTAAGCACTATCAGTCACAACATATAACTGAAGTACCAACCAGAAGGTCCCAAGGAGAACAGACAGCTGCAGCACCAGCAATAGGGGTTTTAACATCATCCTCGCCCAGATATTTTACCTGAAAGGATTAATCCTTATCAACCAATAAAAAAAAAGCACAATACGGAAATTAGACTATTGGTACACCAATTTGACTTGCCAAGACGAATTCAAAGACAATTTACAGAAAATTGTCAAATATTTTTGCATTCATCAGTAGCGCCCAAAAATAATATTTTCAAACTTGTGGTAAGATCACAAAAATGAACAAAGAGAATTATTTCCAATTTGAGTGGAGCCAAGATAATGTAAGGCATACAAACCAACAGGTAAACTGCCATAATGCTCCAGTTAAGTGTTTGATCAAACTAACGAATTTAGGGAGGTTCAAACAAACCCAGTTATACATGGGGAAGGTCCAGATCAAGCCTCCTTCACATTTGAACCCACAACCTCAAGGTTGATAGGCCGGCTTTAAATAAATAGTTATATTCAATAGTAAATTCAAGAATTCTTAGTCAAATTTTTATATAAAGGCTCAAATCAAAAAAGTTTTTTTTTATAAACCAAAAAATAAGTGAGAGAGAGTCCACAGAAGTCAATTACCAGAATATTGGCACCAATGCTAGTTCCAACAACAAAAAGAGGAGCTTCTGGGTATTTACAGTGGAGATGATCAATGACTTTATGTATATCCTCTGTCCACCCAGCATTATAGAAGCAATCAGACTGCCAGAATGTAATAACACCAAAAAGACCTTAATTAAGTGTATACATGACAAGCTGCTTGTAATATCCAAATCAACGTTATGTTCCTACCACCCTAAACATGGAGATGCAGGGTTCATCTCCCAAATGGATGCAGGTGAAGATATGTGTATGTGTCTTAGCTATCAAAAAGAGGGAGAAAAGAATCTGATGTAAGGCAGCTTGCTGGATTTTTTAAACAGAGACTATTTAAGGTCATCAAGGGAATACTTACAGTAATTGATATTCCGCCTAGCCCCCGATGATTGCTGACGACAACATTCCAACCACAATTTGCCATCTTGAATGCAAAATGTTTTATATACTGTAACACATTTGCAAACTTTGAGCAAAAGAAAATATGGTAGAACAAGGAATTGGTTTGCTAATACAGGATTCTAGTCATGAAAAGCCAACAGAAAAAAGCAGGGGAAAAAATCTACTACTTCTGAATCATCAAGAAAGCGTAATGCTACGGACCCCTAAAACATCACCCCTAAATTTACCCACAACGACGTAGCAGCGGGTTGGGTCTTGGTTGATTCATAAACAAATCAACAAATGACGTGCAATAGTCCACGTCATAAGGGGTAAGTTTAGAGGGGATGTTTTAAGGGTGTCGCATATTTCCAAATAAATAGATAAAGACACTACAATATGGTAGTTGGATAAACAAAAATTTAAAGGAAAGCAGAGGAAAATGCAATCAAGTCTTTTACTTGAGACAGTTAGGTGATAAAAGTTAGAACCCTAGAAGTGTAAACAACCAAGTTCGTTCCATATACTCTCTCTCTATCTTTAGACAACTTCTAAAAAACTCTTGCACTCCATTCCAACCAATAACCCAAAATATTGTTATTTGGCTTCATTTTTGGTTTCGGCGTCTCCATCTTTTAAGGGGATTTGTTTTCATTTGGCTTCATTTTGGGTTTCGGTGTCAAACCTGAGTCAGCCATTTTGTGCAAATAATGTCAAAGGTTAGATTTATACCCAATCTACCCCTCTCAAGCCAATAAAAGGGAGCAACTCATCCCTTGTACCCGCTTGGGCACATTCTATTTGCACCCTAATGTGAGCTAGCCTCCACAGGCTAACCGTTCAACGTATAATGTATCCTCCAACTTCATGTCCATTCATCTCCAAATCTCCTTCGATGCCATTCTCTCCATCCCCGCCAAAGGCCACCTCAGCTCTCTCACCCACCCACCGCCATTGGTCCAACACTAGCCCAAAACCCGCATACGTTGCAGAAGGCTCACCTCTATTTACTAACCTACTCACCATTGGATCTCCCACATATATAAAGCACAACATCTTAAACTTCTAGATCTTTGAAAACCTCTGCTCAGACATGTCGTGATTACATATGCAGGTTGACTTGTCATTGAACTCTACATTCCAAGAAGCACCAGACATTTCATATAAAATTACAGCATTTACTCAGAAGTAAAAGGGTAGGAGAATACAGTAAACAAATAAATAAATAAACAAAAACTTACAGCAGAGGCAGAATCACTTGTTAAGCCAGGAATTACTATCACAATGGGTGTTCTATCATCTTTAGTAATGGCATCTGTCACTTGGAAAGAAGCCTTTGAAACTGGAAAATCAAATGCAAAGAATAGAAAGAAACCATAATCTCCGATGAATGTCATAGAAATGCCACAACAAATGCTAATATAATACTTTCTTCATGACAAAAGGATGCAGTAATCAGCATATAGCTCAGGCTGTTATGTGTTCAAGTATGCCATATAGTCTCAATAGCAGCCAATGTCTAACCATGTTTTTAACAAGTCCACATCAATGGAAACACACCATCTTACTCCTGAAGAAAATGAAAACTTTGAATACTTGCAAAAGCAAATGGTCCATCACAAAGTTTCTAGCATGGTTTTGAAAACCGGACCGGACCGGCCGGTTCGACCGGTTGAACTGTCGACCGGTAGGGGTTCTGGTCCGGATATATCCTCTAAACCGTTCGAAGTCAAAAACCGACCTATTTAGAGAGAACCGGAAAAACCGGCGGTTGAACCGCCGAACCGGTCGACCCGGGGATGGTTCACCGGGTCAATGGAACTGAAAATTTTGGCAAAGAGAGATGAGAGTTTATCAGAAGCGGAGGCAAAGTGGCGAGAGAAGAGAGCAACGGCCAGCCGATACGGTGGCGGAGAAGAAGAGAGCTTGCTAGTGGCGAAGCGATTGAGCTTGGAAGGAGATCGGCATGGGGCGAGGGTTCGAAGCTACGAAGAGTGTCTTCTCCACATGGCTTTTTTTTTTGACCTCTGAGGGTTTTGGTTTTTGTTCTCAGGTCGGCCCCTTTGTTTTGCAGATCAGAGATTTCTTACTCTCTCTCTCTAGAATTTTTGTATTCAATGAGAGGATGAACGAAATAAGAAACAGAAAATTGGGGAAGGCTTTCAGAGAGTGTGGGGGTGAGTGATTGGCAGTGGGACTTTTTTTTATATATATATATATATATTTTTCTATTCTTTCTTTATTTTATATATATTATATATATATAATAAATTTTAAAATATATTATTATATTTTTTAGTAAAAAAATATTAGGAGAAATATTTAAGATAATTTAATATTTTAATTTTTTTAATTTATAATTTTATTACTTATATTTTTATTTAAATATAATTTTAATATATTTATTACGTCACGGTTCGATTCCGGTTCAATCCGACGGTTGAATCGGTGACCCGTCCACCCAATCTCTTTTCCGGTTCGTTTACCGGTCCGATTTTTAAAACATTAGTTTCTAGCTTAGCCATGATTTAATAAATCTAGCAATCAAGAGTTCTCTAGTGAGATTGAAATATTTAAATTTACAATAAGAATCGAAACAAACAAAAAAATGGGGAGAATCTGGTAGTTGCTGCATTCGGACAAGCTGACAGCCAATTTTGTCCACCACAAATATGTCATGCTATAATGTTTGACTGACAAGATGGAACTAGCTATTCAAGCTAAAAGGTCACAACATGGTACAATCAATAGAATACTAATCAACAAGAGAGCACAAAACTCATTGATCAAAAAATTTACAAATACTTTGAAGCAAGGTTTTAAAAAGCGGCCGCAACTGTTATGTAACCCTGTTATGTAACGGCTGTGGTAATTACCGCCACCCGTTACGGCCGCTTTCGCAGTGTGATTGAGATTCACGGGTGTGTCGGCCGTAGCGACTGCCGTAGTGGTCGTAACGGTACCATAACAGTCGTAACGGCCTGTTACACACCGTTACGGAATGGTTCCGAACTGCTTCTTTCGAAAAAACACAAAAAAAAGAGCTAAAAATGAGGGAAGAGGGATAGAGAGAAGAGAGAAGATAAAGAGAGAAGATAGAGGAGAAAGAGATGGAGAGAGAAGAGGGAAGATGAAGAACATGTTATTGATTTGTTGAAACTGTGAGATCTATGCTATTATTCTATTCAGCTGCTATCATTCAACCATTTTATTTGTGTGTGTCTATCTATATATTGTTTGAAAATAATAATAATAATAATAAGTGTGGTCATTATCTATTTGGCTTGATTAAAATATGTATATATATATATATATTTAGGCTCTTATTTATTCTCTTACTTTTGTCATTGTTTATCTTATATATAATAGTTAGTGATTAATTTTTTGTATAATATAAAGTCATTAATTATTAAAATAAAATGTAAAAAACTCAGTTTATAGTGATTTAAAAATATGAAATATATTGGATCATACTTAAAAATTTACAAAAATTTATCAATATTTATTTTAAACCCAATAAATATGATCATGGAAAAAAAATATGCATATCGGTAAATTTTCTTCAAATTGTGCAAAAAATAAAAAAAATCACAGTTCCGGTTACCGCAACCATTACGCTACGGTCTTTACACTTTGCAACCGCAACCGCAACCGCGCCACCGCCACCGTTACGGCGACCGCAACTGCTTTTCAGAACCTTGCTTTGAAGCTAAGGCTACATACAGATTTGAAATATGTTTGTTGTTTCAACCTCCAAATAAACTGGATATAAATGTTTTAGATCTTGACATTGGGTAATTAAACGCTTGCTACAATTGATGAGCTCGCACGTGCCATAGAGAATCTTTCTATGATTGATCACTAGGAAATCTAAATTTACATCTTCTTATAAGGTTGAGGTGATGAAGGTTTGTGAACAAGATGTCGTAGAAAAAGTGTTATTACAACTACAGCAATAAGAAAACTATTGTAACAAATGTAAAAAGGTGAACTCTATTTTGGTGTCTTTATTTTTAGAGTCGTAGTTGGAAGAACAAGGGATTTTCTGTTTCTTTTTTGTGAATTTATTTTTTTGTCCAAAGTTTCTCTTTACTTGTAGACCTCCTACCAGTCCTAGTTGAATGTTATTTGTTTAAGAATCAAGATGACTCCATTAAGCATAATTCTAAATTGTAGTTTAGTCAACTGGTACAGGTCGGATCCTAGATGGGCCTTAATTTTAGTTAGAATGTAAAAAGATGGAATTTAGGGTTGGGATTTAGGAAGAAGAAGAAGAAGAGAAAAATTTTATATATCTTGAATAATCATAATTCCTCAACTTTACATCAGCCAAATATATATAGAAACCCTAACATAACAATATGATCATTGTACCCTCAACTTACGTAAATATTAACAAGAGAACAAAAGAACAAAAAATAAGTATTCTAATTATTCTAACACTCCCCCTCAAGCTGGAACATAAAGATCGAACATGCCCAGCTTAACGGATAAACGATGAGAATATCACCCAATTGATCTGCAGAACGAACATAAGGAGTCACAAGTTGCTTGCGGAATAAAAGATCACAAATAAAATGGTAATCAATTTCTATATGTTTGGTGCGTTCATGAAACACAGCATTATTGGCAATGAAGATAACAGCTTGATTGTTACAAGACATGCTCATAGGAGTGGGAACAAAAAAGCCAAAATCTTGAAGAAGAGACTGAACCCAAAGCATCTCAGAAGCAGTGTGAGCCATGGCACAATACTCAGCCTCGGCACTAGAACGAGCAACAAGAGTCTATTTCTTGCTATGCCAAGTAACAAGATTACCACCAATAAAAGTACAATAACCCGAGGTGGAACGTCAGTCAGTCTTATTACCAGCCCAATCAATATCACCAAAGCCAGTGATAGACAAAGAGGAAGATGGGCAATAGAGCAAACCCCGATCTGGAGCACTCTTCAAGTACTGCAAGATACGACACACAGCTACAAAATAGGGTTGGCGGGGAGTATGCATAAACTGATTGACCACACCCACAACATAGGTAATATCTAGACGAGTGACAATGAGATATATTAACTTCCCAACTAACCAACGATAATGACCAATATCGGGAAAGAAGTCTCCAATGTCACCATCAAGCTTGACACTAGAATCCATGAGAGTATCACTGGGGCGAGTGCCTAAGAAGCCAGTCTCAATAAGAAGATCAAGAACATACTTCCGTTGAGAAAAAAACAAGCCCTGAGAAGAGCGAGCAACTTCAATCCCAAGAAAATACCGAAGATGGCCCAAGTCTTTTGTGTGAAATTGTTGTCCCAAATACTGCTTCAAATCAACAATACCATTGGAGTCACTTCCTGAAATGATAATGTCATCCACATAGACAATAAGAACAATACTCCTAGTAGATGAGTGGCGAACAAAAACTGAGTGATCAAAGGTGGAACGGTGAAATCCACAGGCAAGCACAATAACATTGAAGCGATCAAACCAGGCATGAAGAGACCGCTTAACACCATACAATGCCTTCCGCAATCGACAAACAAGATGTTCTTGGTCGGGAACAACATAGACAGGGGGCTAATCCATATAGACCTCCTCTTGGAGATCATCATGAAGAAAGGCATTCTTGATATCAAGTTGATATAAAGGCCAAGACTGATTAACTGTAATGGAGAGAAGAATCCAAACAGAGTTAAGACGAGCCACAGGAGAGAAGGTCTCCACGTAATCAACACCATAGGTCTAAGTGTAGCCTTTAGCTACTAGGCAAGCCTTAAGTCGCTCAACAGTTCCATCAGGAAGATACTTAACAGTATAAATCCAACGACAACCCACAATAGATTTGCCAGATGGCAAAGGGGTAAGTTCCCACGTCTGATTCTGGTGAAGAGCATGCATTTCCTCATCCATGGCATGCTTCCAACCAGAGATGGACATAGCCTGCTGATAGGAGTGGGGAATGAAAATACTAAACAAGCTACAAGCAAATGAGTGAAGACTAGGAGAAAGGCAATCATAAGAAACGAAATTAACAATAGGATGCTAAGTGCAAGTTCATTTACCTTTACGAAGGCCAATAGGAAGATCATCAGATGGCATATCAGCAGGTAGAACAGGGACCTCAGACGAAGGAGATGAACTAGTCGGGCCATAAGACACAATGCGACGAGCTTGAGACTGTTGATGAACTTGCAAAGGAGGAGTAGAAGCGAGAGAAGAGGGAGAGTATATAGGAATGGATGTGGAAGGAGCATAAGAAGAAAAAGTAGGAGTAGGAGTAGGAGTAGGATTGAGAGGGCTAGCTCCCCCTCACAATAAGAGAGAAGATCAGTGGATAACTACTGCCCAGAGGAAGAAAAAAAAATGAGTAGACTCAAAAAAGGTAACATCAGCACTGACAAAATAGCGACGAGACTCAAGATGATAACAACGATACCCTTTCTGAGGGCGAGAATAGCCTAAGAACACACACTTGCGTGCTCGAGAAGATAACTTATCCAACCCAGGGTCAAGAACATGGACAAAGGCCACACAACAAAAATGCTAGGAGGCAAGGGAAAAGGAGATGTTGTGGGATATAACAGAGAATAGGGAGATGTGTGAACAACACTAAAGGGCATGCGATTAATAAACAAACAAGCGGTGAGAACTGCATCGCCCTAAAATTGTTTGGGGACATGCATATTAAGCATTAGTGTGTGAGCAACATCTAACAAATGGCGGTGTTTCGGCTCGGCAACACCATTTTGATGGGATGTATGAGAACAGCTAGTTTCATGGATAATACCATGAGTATCACAAAAGGTAGTGACAATAGATTGCACATATTCTAAGGCATTATCAAATTGAAATATCTTAATACGTTTGCCAAATTGAGTAAAGATTTCATTATAAAACTTAGAGATGATGGAAGGCAAATAAGATCTTTGTTTCATTAAAAACAACTAAGTCATCTGAGAGAAATCATCCACAAAAATAACAAAATAAAAGAAACCATTAACAGTGAGAGTTCTAGAAGGACCCTAAATATCTGTATGGACAAAAGCAAACGACTCAGACACACGACTAACACTACGACTAGGAAAAAAACTACGGTGATACTTCCCAAATTGATAGGCTTCACACTCAATCAAAGAAACATGACTCAAACCCGGAACAGCTAACTTGAGCTTGGCCAACGAGGGATGACCCGAGCAAAAATGCCACTGAAGAAGAGAGACAGTAGCAGTCAACACAGCAAATGGAGGATGAGGAGAAGTCTCAGTGTCCAAAAAGTATAAGCCATCCTTCTCATGTCCCAAACCAATCATCCTCTTGGTCTAGAGGTACTGCAAAACACATGAAGTAGGAAAAAAGGTTATCGAACAATGAAGAGCTTGAGTCAATTGGCTAACAGAAAGTAAATTAAATGGAAACTTAGGAACATAAAGACTAGAAGGTAAGGAAAGGGATGAAGTGGGATGAAGAGGACCTTGACCATAGACAGGTCGAGAAGATCCATCAGCAAGTATAATGGTATGATCAACAGGTCTAAGAGTATAAAAAAGAGAGGAATTACCACAGACATGAGAACTAGCACCAGAGTCAAGGAGCCAAGTCTGAGAGAACTTAGCCACATATGCAATATTACCTGAACTAGCCATGGTAGCAATATAGGATGAAGGTAGACTAGGCCAGAGAGACTGGACAAGAGCAGTAAGCTCACTAATCTGAGTAGTGAGAGTTTCATTAGAATTAACCGGAGAAGCATTAGGGCCAATGGACAACAAGGACGACTGTGAGGATGGAACATCCATAACCTGATGGACATGATAAGGTTTGCCATACTTCTGCCAACACCAAGGTTCAGTATGACCTTGGGAACCACAATGAGTACACTTGCGATCACCACGTGTACAAGAACCAGGTCCACTACTACCTCCACCACGGAAACCACCACGTGAGCCACCTCCACGAGAACCACCTCCACAAGAACCCCATGAACCAGAATAAGAGCCCCGGGAACCAGATGAACCATGAAAACCCCCGCGAGTAGACCTATGATCACCACTACTAGAAACCAATGCAGAAGATGATAAAGTAGAGATCCCAGAGGTGGAGTGTGCTTGTCCCAATGAAGAGCGTAACAGCCTAGAATAGGCATTGGCAGCAGACCGTAGAGTTTCACTGGCAAGAATTTGATCATTGAACCCTCGCAACTCAAGATCTAAGCCAAAGAGTAAAGAAGCCATCATAAACTCCTCCTAATGTTGCTTCTGTTTGTTCACATCAGTAGTGAAGGGTCGATGCTGCAATAACTAATCCCATAAGGTCTTGAGACTACTATAATAATCGAGAAGGGACCGGCTAGATTGACGCATAACAAAAATCTGCTCATATAGCTTATAAACCCGAGAGACATTACTCTGATTCGAAAAGGATTCAGCAAGGAAGTCCCAAATTTCCTTAGAGGTATCACAAAATTCCACGGTAGTAGCAACCTGTGGTTCCAAGCTAGGCAAGATCCAACCCATAACATAGGAATCCTCACTACACCAATCATCATAAGCTTTGTCGTCAGTGGCAGAAGGGAGTTCACTAATGAAGCGAGATTTCTTCTTACCACAAAGGAAAATTTTTACACCATAAGCCCAAGCCAAATAATTGGCACCATTCAACTTCTTGGTAGTAATAGATTTGGGCATGTCATCATCTTTACTCACAGCCATTGCTTTAGTCTCAATTTTAGCCATGACAATCAATCACACAAAATACTCAACACAAGAGTATGAATGCAGCAGAATTCTTGCAAATAGGAATTATCCACACCAATCAACACTTACAACCATGAGTATAGCCACTGGAACTAGTTCAATCAACAAGAATCCAAGATTACAGAGGCATGAGTGGAGAACCAAACAGATTTGGACCCAAATTCAACCAAAAACACCAACCCACCAACACAAATCAACACTTTAAGATCAACCAAACCTTGCTAGATAAGTTTTAGCCCCTATACAGTAAGTTTTAGTAGGTAGAGGCTGGAAAATAACACTGCCGACTATATATATACCCAGAAAGAGTCCAAAATCGAATGAAACATCAACCCAACTGTTGTAAATCAACAAAATAATAGCAAATAACATTGAAGGAGTGATTTTCAGCTCCAAGAGAGAGGATTCCAACAAGTAGATTCAACAAAAAAACAGTTCTAAATCCAGATTTGTAGATTGACACCAAAAAACATGAAAAACATTCGAAAATAGAAAACTCACATCAGGGATGATCAAAAAATTCCACAAAAATCACCATAAATCTGAGGAGTATATTTCGAGTCTAGGGGTGAAGGACCCGTCCGTACAATGCTTATGTCATGCTGACGTCATCGTACGACTAATGACATCAGCACATCTCGGTTACCTCAAATTGATCTCCAGAGTCTAGAGAAACCTTTCTAATGAAGAGCAGATTGATCTGATACCAAGTTAGAATGTAAAAAGATGGAATTTAGGGTTGGGATTTAGGAGGAAGAAGAAGAAGAAGAGAACAAAATTCCTCAACTTTACATCAGCCAAATATATATGGAAACCCTAACATAGCAATATGACCATCGCACCCTTAACTTACGTAAATATTAACAAGAGAACAAAAGAACAAAAAATAAGTATTCTAACTATTCTAACAATTTTAAGTTAGGTAAAACACATCTTGTTCTCTGATTGGGAAATTGTTTTGGGTGCTTGTTGAAATCAAAAGAATCTAACAATTGAGCCCTTGTGTTTTACTGCCAGTATAATAATTGCCACAAGAACGTTTCTTATATCAAGCCACCCATGGCCACTTGCTATGTATAAATGTCTCTAATTAATCACCACTAATTCTCATATCCCAACTAGTTGGAATTGATCTTCTAGGTGAAAGTGATCTAGCAGCTGATGCAAGACATTTTGATGCACTGGAAGTGTGTGTTTTATACACTTGTACAAAGACTTTGTACAGGAAAATGGTGTAAAGAAATCTAGGTTGAATGCTAGAAAGGCTGTGCAGTTTTAGCCAGGCTTCCTGATAAGGATGGTTGTTTTTCGTAGTCCTTGTCCTCACCATTGCTTTACTTTTGGTATGTGTCAAGGGCTTTTCCTCGGGAGTTGCGCCGATCGCTTTTAGTTACATTTTCAAGAACAGTGGCAAACAGTGGGTAATGAAAAGAATATCAAACTTTATGTAGTACCCTAAATCCTATTTGATCTTCTACTAGGTCATCATATCATCTTAATATACTACCATACCTCATGATGAGTATCAACTATCCAGTGCACCCTACAGAATATTATTGAATACTACCAAGTAATTTAATATGCTCACAGTTACAAAGAAGAAAGGTGTGCCTACCCTGTTCTAACCTGGTAGTTGGGTGACAATACATTGGGCCATGAAGTTAAAGGTAACAAATCACCTCAATAAATATCAAAAACATTCCATTGTGACCAACATTTTGTTTTGGAGTTTCATTTCAATGAAACTGACTCGCAAGGTGAATAATGGCTCTGACTGGTTTGTAAACCATGCTATGAAACGAAGCTGACGCTTGCCGTTATGAGGTTTCAGAGTGTCAATTTGTGATCCCTTTTGGCAGCTGATATTCATGGGTTTGCATCCTAAAAAATCCATGGTTATTAAGGCTTTGACCTTCCACTTAGATTGATGGGGGATGAAGAAAGAAAGAAAGAAAGAGAAAAGTAAAATCTACTCTTCCACCAATCCCATTTATAACAGGTTGTATGCACACTTCACATTGCATCAAATTCATGTGAAATTAGTTCATAGCAGGGAAAAACGTAAAAGGAGAAGAGTCAATTTACCGTCAGAATTCATCAGCCAATCCAAAGCCATTGTTCCACCATCAGACAAATGAAATAGCTGTCTGTGCGCTGTAATGCATTAGTACAAGCTAAATAAATTGTTGTAATATAAGAAAGTAATGTGAGAAAATGTCCATGGTGTGCAACTGTGTAACCTTCAAAATCAGAGACCAGTGTGTCCTGGTTTATTTTTACCCATATAATGAGATACAAATTGCAAACTTCCATGAGATTCTGAATTGAGCTTTCAAAGAAGAAGAATAAAAGAAATGAACTGTACAAGTAAAGACATCAAGGCTCACTTTGTTATAACATTATTTACTACAAAAGATCACATCCAATTGGTACATGTCTATCAAACATTTGCAATTTGTACAATCATGTTTGGTAAAGTCGCCTTGAACAAAAGATGACAAAAAAAACTGAATACAGCATCTCAAATACATTACAGTATCAATGCTCATCTCAACTCCATTCTTCACACAAGGGATGTAATAAAACCACTATATGTTACTTTTACCATGTTGCATAAAGAATGATCAACGCTAATGAACACATCTAAGTCACAACAAAGGTTCACAAGTCCTCTGTCAAGAAAGCCTAGCTACTTATATCATCTTCACATACAGGAGTGCATAAACCTAAAACAATTTATCACCTTCTGTAGTTGAACGTAGGAGGCTGACCAAAGAAGCTCAAAAAAAATGTCTGAAGATGAGGACTAGAAAGCCATGGAGTTGACAAATACCTGTAACAAAAATTTAGGAGAGCCAATAAAACAAGATAAATAAAATACAAGCGTTATATGCAATGCTAAAACTAAAGCCATCATATGTGCCATCATTGTCTTAATATTATCAAAAATAAAAGGGTAAATTACACTCACCTCCCCTGTGGTTTAAGGAACATACAATCAGCTCCACACTTTTGACATAATTACACTGACCTCCCTATTAAGTGACCAAAATTAATGCAGATGGTAGATAGATATTGACATAAACAAAGATTGATATAACACTTTAGTAAAAAATAAATGACAACATCATTTTTTTCATTCATATGGCTAATGAATTACTAACAAAAAATATCTAACCCTTATGTGAATTAAAACCTCAAGAGAGAGGAGAGGCAGTGTAATTAAATTTTCTCCAATTAAGGTGAGCATGAGTGCAATTTACCCAAAATAAAAAGTAATGCCATAGAAAAGTGAGATGAAGGAGAAGCTAAAACTTTTTATCTTTTTCCGTATTTTTCTTCTCTCTCCACTTATCCAAGAGCCAAACACAAAGTAAAAGTTGAAGCCTAAAGCAAGAACTAAAACCTCAAACTTCAGAGTAATCTTCCACATCTAAAAGTAAAATAAAACTAAAAGAAAAGAAAAAAATAATACAGCACCACTAAAACAACTGATCAGACATTGATATTCCAACATCGCAACAGCAAGGAATTTATTCTTGAAATCCACATTACTATTCTACAATTTGGAAATACATAATCGATTGAAGTGTATATGCTACTTGCTTAAAGACAATTAACAATAGCACAATGTAACCATTGAATTATATGTAACAAAAAAAAATCAAATTGAAACCTAATTGCCATTGATATAAACGAATTTTTTTTACCTTCCATGAAGAATTGGACACTTGGAGACGACTTCTTGGTAGACATCGGAGCAAGAATTGAAGGTCAACGACACCGGCTGTCCAGTGAAACCAGCGAAAAGGTCTCCAAGAAAATGAATCTCGAGGAAATTGTACAAATAAACCAAACAAATGAATAGGAAACCCAACAAGTAATGAGAAATGGGAATCAGAGAGGCCGCTGTGAGCAAAAGTCGGTAGGGCGAATCGGAAGTTGTGATTGAGCTCGGTGAATCCATGGATGGAGGAGTCGACGAGTTCTGAATCTGAAAACCCTAGTTTGTGTGTAATTTTGTGTGTGAAAATGGAAGTGTCGGGAAGAATGTAGAGAAATGTGGAGAGGACAAGAAATGCCGGAGGAGGTGAAACAAGCCGAGGAGTTCTATACCGGTGAGAAATAGATGTTTGTGGAATCACGTGGTGAAAATATTTGGTATTTTATTTTTTTATTTTTTTTATAAAAGATAAAAAAAATATTTTTTAAAAATAAATTTTTTTCAATTCATCACACTATCCCTCTCATCACCACCACCCTGTCTCAGGCCTTGTTTGGGAAGACTAAATAAATGCATTTTTTGTCTTTTTTGACAAAAAAATTGAGGTTGAAAATATGAATGTTTGGGTTAACTTTTTGACTTTCTATGGAAAAATGTGTAATAAAAAATTGTGAAAATTGATTTTTAGAAGAAAATTTGAATTGGGAGTTGTGCAGCCGTAATTGTTGACTTTTGGTGAATAGTGATAACTTTTTAACTTTTTGAGTAACTTTTTGGCTTTTTGGCTTTTTGGGGTATTCCCAAACTTGGCCTCACAATCACCGTGGTGTGAGCACCTAGACTCCGATTGTCTGGCGAAAATATTTTTATGAAAACTTTTTAGGGTTGGTTTGAGATGTTCTAAAAAAGTGTATTTTTTAACTTATTGTCTTATATTGATTGGGTATGGGTTAAGTTTGATGTGATGTATTAGAGAGGTAATGTGATTTAAATAAGATGATGTGACTTAAATAAGATAATGACTTTTTGACTTTTTGTATTATTTAGGTCATGCCAAACTTGGCCTTAGTATTTGATATAACAAAAAATAAAATTAATTTCTATTATTAACAGGAAATAAATTAATTTAAGTTGATGATATTTTTAATTTTTGAAAGACAAGAAAATCTATCTATACTATATATTAAGCAAAAGGGTCTTTTAAACCCCAAGGCTTGTGGAAGCTCCAACATGTCAATCCTAATTTTCTAATTTTTTATTTTTTTTTTAAAAAAATGACTTGGTGATTGGTTCAAAAATTATAATAATTACACTATTGAATAACGCAATAAATGAAATCTTAATTTTCTTACTTTTTACATCCCCAAGAGACCCATGTAATTATTATGTAAATGGCTCTTAATTTTTTTCCCTCTTAATTTTTTTGTTTTGTTTTTTGAAAAAAAAATAAATAAACACTTATTAAATTCTTTCAAACTCCTCGGTCAAACCCCATGTATTTAATTTATATTCAAAGATTATAATAATTACACTATTGAATAACGCAATAAATAAAATCCTAATTTCTTTACTTTTTGCATCCCCAAGAGACCCATATAATTATTGTGTAAATGGCTCTTAATTTTTTTCCCTCTTAATTTTTTTGTTTTGTTTTTGAAAAAAAAATAAATAAACACTTATTAAATTCTTTCAAACTCCTCGGTCAAACCCCATATATTTAATTTATATATTAAAAAAATTAAAACAAATATAAATATCTATAATTATTCCGTGCATAGCACGGGTGATAGGCTAGTATTTTTTAAACTAAAATTTTATTAATATCATCATATTATTACGGTCATTCTCACCACTATTCTCATCCCACCATTATCACTGCGAAACATTAAAAAAAAAAAAATTAAAAACAATTAAATTAAATTAATTCTTTTTAAAGTAATTACAAATAAAAGAATATTATACAAAATACTGCAATACAATTTTCAAAATGGAGGACAAAAGGTTCGTTTGGTTTGTGTTTCTGAAAAAAATTTCGGAAATTTTCTCTACAAATAAGTTTTCAAAAGTAATCAAACCAAACAAATTTTCCCAAAAAAATTTCCCAAAACACACAAACCAAACAAGTTTTCCAAACAAATCTCTCTCACACACACATCAAATCAATCACTTTTTCCAAAACTCTCTCTCAAAACAATTTTTCAAAACAAATTTCCCAAAAAACCAAACCAAACATATTTTCGTACTTTTTATCTCTAAAACACATCTCTCAAACACAAACCAAACATAATATATTTTAAGATTTGAAATTGCAAATTGAAACCTAATTGCCCAGTATCCGCAGTATTTCCGGGTCGGATCACCCGTGCCATCTCTCCAGCTCAAACTTCACCAACCCCTGTACATAAACCATTAGCCCATGGCGGCGTTCACCCAATCAGCCACCAAGCTCCGCCACCGCTTCACCACCATCCGCACCTTCGTCGCCGCCAAGATCAAATGGGTCCGAGATCCCTACCTCGACACCGCAGTCGAAAAAGAGAAAAATCTCAACCCAATCATCTCCCTCAAAACCCTAATCCTCTCCCAACCCTCCAAAACCCTACCCATCTCCTCCGCCTCCTCCCAAAAGCACCGCCTCAACCTCCCCACCGCCGCCGCAAAGTTCATCCAAAAATACCCCTCGGTTTTTAAACAATTTCGACCCGACAAACACCTAGCCCTCCCTCACGTCAAGCTCACTTCACAAGCCCTAATTGTTCACAACGAGGAGGCCCGAGTTCTCAACTCGCTGACCCACCGGAAAGACTCGGCGGAGCGACTCGCTAAGCTGTTGATGATCGCCGGAGCGAGAAAGCTTCCGTTGAATGTCGTTGATGAATTCAAATTTGATTTGGGTTTGCCTCATAATTATATTCTCACCCTTCTTCCTGAATTTCCTGATTACTTTCAGGTATGTAGTATGGATTGTAAAGACTCAAATGGTAGTGAAATTCTTGGGTTAGAGTTGATTTCTTGGAGAGATGATCTTGCAGTTTCAAAATTGGAGAGTAGGGCAATGAATTTGAATTATGGGTTTAGGAGGGGTATGAGAATTTCATTTCCCCTAGAATTGCCAAGAGGGTTTCGATTTGGAGAAGAAAGTGAGGAATTGGGTTGAGATTGGCAAAATTTGCCTTACATTTCACCCTATGAAGATGCATTTCATCTATCTCCAAATAGCGATCAGGCGGAGAAATGGACGGTGGCAGTTCTTCATGAATTGCTTCATCTTATGGTGTCGAAGAAGACGGAGAGAGAGAATTTGTATCGGTTGGGGGATTATTTGGGGTTTGGGAGGAGGTTTAAGAAAGCTTTGGTGCACCATCCCGGGATATTTTACATATCCAATAAGATTAGGACTCAGACTGTGGTTCTTAGGGAGGCCTATAGGAAGGACTTCTTGGTTGAGAAGCATCCATTGATGGGTATGCGGCATAGGTATATTTACCTCATGAACAAGATGGTGAGACGGAGTAGACCAATTCGTGTCGGAAATGATGGGCGTAGAAAGCAGATTGTTTGATTGCCAAGGAAAGAGGAGAAACGAAAGGCAATGATAAAAGCAGGGAAGAAGAAGTAGAATCAAATTACTAAGAGCAAATGGGAATTAGGATGTGAATGTGGTTGGGAATATGAAAGTTATTGGAAGCAACAGAGCAGTTTGAAAATATGACCTTGAGATGAGAAGGACTTGAAAATTTTGACTGAAAAAGCTCAACTGGAAGATGCTCATATATTTTTAGCAATGGGGGACAATGTGCTTTACGTCCGACAGTGGCCCTTTCCTACTCATTACTGTTTTTAATCCCGATGAAGGTAGGAGTCGATCTCATGCCTCTAGTATGAATATTTAGAGACACCACAAGTTAGGATTGTTGCACATCTCTCAGTTGGAAGACGTCTCATTTGGACAAAAAACAGGATTTCTGCTGTATTTTTTCTAATAAAAAGAAAAAGAAAAAGATAGCACAGTTACACAATTGCTTGAGATTTTGAAATTAAAGAAAGGTGTGGTGAATCTGGAGTGTTCTGGTGCCTGGTAATGATGGGTGGATGATGGTGTTGATGATGTGCATGAGGTGAGGGACTTGGGGAGAAATGGAATTACTTGAACAACGATCAATGTCTTTGTATCAGGACATTCAATTTGAGAAATGTACCTTGAAAATGGGTCAACAAGTCTGAAGGAGAAGATAGTTGCAACTTTTTCTATGAAACAAGATGGACTATGATATGTGATAAGTTGGGTTATTGTTTGAGCTGAGTGCGTGGCTGGCTAAATCTCCATGATGCTGTTTGGTGGTGAGTCTCATAGTTTATCACTAATTTGGTGAACTTGTCTATTGCAGCATCTCTTTAGCATTAAAATTGATGCCTGTTTGGTTTGGTTCTGAAATCAATTTTGAAAGACAAGTTTTTGAAAAGAGTTTTCAAAATTTAAAAATTTGTTTGGTTGTATATTTTGAAAATAGTTTTGTAATTTTGTAGTTGGATATATAGATCACATTGCTTTGCAATTGCAGTATTAACTATCTAGTTTCTTTTTGTTAATTGGAAATTTTTGTTCTTTTAACATATTAATTTGTGCATAAGCCATTCCATTACTGTTGCTATGGCTAGAAAAGAACTGGATAAATATTAAAATATCTGAGGTTTAAGACAAAGTTTAGATGGATATGGATTCCTAATATTTACCACGAGTTGTTTGTCTGAAAATCCTTTTGATTTTTTGGAAATCGTATGTTCATATGTTTAAGAGATGAATGTGATTATTTACCAGGATGAACTTTGACACGGGTGTCTTATATTCTTTGCAAGCTTGCTTATTAGAATAACTAGAAGCTATGAAGCACAGGTACGAGTACTGGTACGATACGAGTACGTCGATATGGTAAAATTTAGAAAAAATTAAGGTACAAGTATGGCTTGGGCTTGGTATGTTTGTGAAAAAATATTTATTTTTAATTTAGAGTAATGCAAAAATTAATTAAATAGTTTAATTTGTTAAGGTGCAACATACAATTAACATTTAATGTCAAAAGTAAAGATATAAATCAAATTAAATGTCAATATATTAAATAACTTACAAATCATAATTTAATTTTAAAATCATGCTAAGCATAAAACAAAAAATAAAAAAGAAATCTGAGTGAAAGAAGTTTTATCTCTGTAGTAGTAGAAAATATTGTTTGGGTATATACTCTGTCCATCTAGGTAAGCCAAAAATTAAGAAGAAAAAATTTAGGTACGTATTTCGTGTGCCCGGTAGTATGCAGAAGTATCATGCGAGGTACTATACGCCGGTAAGTACCCGGTACGGGTACGGCATGTTTTTTGAAGTACTCATGCTTCATAGACTAGAAGACTCCTTTACATCGTTTAGATAAAATGACCACACAATATGAAAATGCATAATCTGATATATTCTTCATCCTAGTTTGGTTTTCTGTAATGAATGGATTCAAGAGCTCTCGTTCCAAGCCTTTAATGGATCTGAAGTTGCATGAATGATAATATGGTATCATGGGATGTTTCTCCCAACTTGCTTTATGTCACCTAAATAAATCATTATTCATATCTTCTTTTTTTTTGGTTTGTTATAATCTTGTTCTAAATTTAAATTTGTGCATGTAATGCTATTAGAATAAAACTGGGTAATTTGATTTTAATGTATCCTGTTAGTGATAAAGTGGTATCAATGAGTTGTATAGATTTTACGAAGATTTTATTGCATATTTTCGTAAAATCTTAATATATATTTTGGACTTCAAGAGTATTCATTCTTAATATTGATTACAAGGGATTTTTTATTTTTTTAACCAGGAAGTTAAACAATGTTGTGTGGTGTAAATACATTGAACTTTACCGATCAAAGTGGATCAATTTAGGTTTGAATATCACTATTTTCAAATATCTAACTCATTTTGTGTGTCTTGCAGATTATGATGTCACACGTCTAACATTCTGAAAGGATTAATTGGTACCACTGAATGGGATTGGGACCTGCCAGCATCTCCAGAAACTGCCCCTCTACCCAGGCCTCTCAACACTGAGAGGAAGCATTCCACATTTTGAGTGCTGCAACTTCACCCCATTGAAATTACTGTAGCAGTGTGGAGGCAAATCTGTCTATTGCACACGGAAGACCAATTGGAACAGTACATAATGGATATTGTATTAGTTAGATTGGGTTCTTCTTGAGATTCCACATTAGGTTTGTAATAAATTGGAGGCGCTTTTAAGCCCTAGTGCAATCGGAACTATCTATTACCAGACTTCTAGGGTGAAATACTAGGTTTCTCAGACAGTCCTGGGTGTTGCTCCCTCAGTTCCAGAGGAAACATCCTCCTCCACCCTATTCTATTAAGACCCTCTTGATTTGGTACTGATCTACAGATGCCTCTACATAAGGGTAGAGTATGGAGATGGCCAAAAAGCCATTCACAATGAGAAGCAAGGGATGTTGTAAACAGTGGGGTGTCACAAAGAGTTGACACTAAAAGGTCTATCAACTCCATCACCTACTTCCACCAAAGACGGCAGCGTGAAAGACGGGAAGTGGTGGGAACATCCTGACTTTGCACCCCCTTCCCAATCCAAAGAAGAGGTTCTGGAAAGGGTGAGGGAAGTGGCAGTGGTAACAACCAATGCGCCACTCTGGAAAACAAAACAAGAGGTCATTGATCAAGTGGCAACCTCCAAAGAACCGCAAAACAAGAGGTCATTGTCCTGGGAACTTGGTTTACTGAAGGTGGTTTTGGAATCAGATTTGCAGAAGCACCTTGGACCTTATCAAATCAGCAAGGCCCTATAATCCAAATTTCAGTCTCGTAGTCCAAATCCAGCAGTTAATAGATCGTCATTGGCACTGTGACCTGGTGGTTCCAGTGGCATGAAGGGAATGGTTGTGCAAACAAGTTGGCCAAAGCTGCAGTCATCTTCTACAATTATCAATGTAAATAACAGGAGCGATTGCTGAGGTGCAAATTGATTGAGATTTGTTTCTTTGATCAGGATGCAACTGGAGTCTTGTTTGGATGATCTTAGAAAAGGAGGGGGAAAAAAGAGGAAAGGATTGATGTTGATCTCATTTGCTTACTATCTTGTACAAAAATGAGTACTCAAAATTTCTGAAAGGTGGTTCCCAAAAAATAAAAAGAAAAAAAAATGTTATGTTTTTTGGTGCATAACAACAATGTTATGTACCTATGGAAGTGTGTAGAATTTGAAATTTAGAGTGTAGATTTAAACTTTTTTGTTATGGGATCACATTTAGAATAAATTTGTTCTGCATATTTCAATTTATGGTGTTAAGTAATTTTTTTAGATACATAGACATAGCAGTCTTGTTGAAAAAAAAGGGAAATGATGTTGCAAAACAAGAACTAGGGTAAATGATTTATTCCTTTGCTACTCGTTTACTTTCTTATCTGCTTCTTTCTCCCTTTTTCCTTCTTTAGTATTGTTAAATCTAAAGCATCCTGTTTTTACTAAAAGGACTAGACAAGTTGAGTTTTATTCAAGGTTAATTTGTGTTTGGCTTTCCAAAATCTCGATTGAGATTGACTTGTTATTTACAACTTGTGATTTGATTAATTATTTGTTCAAAATTGACTTAAAAGATAAGCAGACTTAAATTAGAACACATTTTCAAACTAGCTCATCATTTTTAAATCCAAGTTTGAAGAAAACAAGATTTTGCTTGGATCAACTCATTTGTAGAACTAATTGTCACAAATTCACAATGAATTTTTGAAAAAAAATAAAAAAAAAAACTGAAAAAGAAAAATGTGGTAGGTTTCAACCTCTTGATTCTTCTACAGAAAAATTTATTGCCCTCTAGCATGAGGTGGTCCTCCACATGTTTTCGAGAGGGTGGTAGATTGTAAAGTTAAAAAAGCATGATTTGTATTATTATTATTTGGAAAATGCTCTTTGTATTATTATTTATTATTTAGAAAATGTTATGGATCCCAAGTAAATTACTAAATAAATTACAAAATCTCTCACATGGGTGTGGGACTCACACACATGTGGTTTGTGTGGGTCCTACACCCATATGAGAGGTTTGATAATTTATTTAAGGTCCCTAGTATAACTCTTATTATTTTTTAGGTTTTCAAGAAGGGCAAGAGTTAAGGCACTGAGGTTAGGGCAGCAGACAAGAATTAATTTGTTCTCAAATTCAGCTCATTAAGTTAATAAATGAGTTTAAACTAAGGGGTTGTTTGAAATGATCTGTATAAATGCATTTTTTGATATTTTAACTAAAAAAATAGAGAAATATATATATATATATTTGAAATAACTTTTTGACTTTTTACAAAAAAATATGTAACAAAATATTATATCGAATATTAAAATTTTGACTTGTACCCTTCTAGACACATACTGATAGGTACATCAGCGCATCAGTGCATGTCAAAATTTTATTGACTTTGAGAATTCGTGGCTTACAATTAGCCACGTTAGTGCCTTTGGTAAAATTTGTAAAGATAAGTACATTTATCAGCACTGACATACACTCAAAAGTGTTGAATTCAAAAGGACAAATTCGTAATTTTGTCCTCTATCTATTAAGTATTTTGTTCCCGTCCAAACCTGTGAATAGTGTTAACTTTTTAACTTTTTAAGTGACTTTTTAACTTTTTTAGGGGATACCAAACATCTACTAAATTTTTAGACTCGTTTAATAAATAAGCAAAACTTGAATTCGAATAAACTTGACTTGTTGATCTCCATTTAAATAATAGATTAAATATCTTTTTGGTTGAATATAATAGATTAAATATTTTATTTATGTATTAAATAATAGCAAAAAAATTATTATTGATTAATAGTAACAAGCTGAGCTCAAGTTAGATTATTCATTGAGCCGAGCTCAAGTTAGGATTTCAAACTCGATAAACAAATCAATCGAATTCAAAACTAATAAAAACTCAGTTCTGCTCAATTCATTTACAATTTTAATTGGGGGAGGGAAGGCAGGCATGTGAATGTGATTTTGATTTTTGATTTTTGATTTTTTTTGATTTTTTAATGTAGAAGGTAGATGGCCCAAATAATTTTTTTTTTCTTTTTTTTTTTCTTTTTTTTTTTAAGATAGAAGGTAGATGGCCCAAATATCTTTAAAAGACTGCAAAAAAGTAGAAAAGGATGGAGTAGAATCAAGAGAGAATGCAAAAATCATTGTCTTGGAGACATTAATGGGTTCCGAAATGGTCGGTTGTGTCATAACTTATAATAAGGTGGTATGCTTATAATTTGTAGCACCCCACACCCCGTGGTATGCTTATAAGTTGTAGCACCCCAGTCCCCCTCGGTCATGTTTGATTCACAAAATTAATAGTGAAGTATTAATAATCCTATTAAATTAGTGTGGTATTCACTATTCAATTGGATTAATATCCATTGGATTAATAATCTCACCCCTACCCCATTACTAATAATCCTACAAATTTATTGGATTAATTATCCATTGGATTAATAATCCTAAACCAAAATGTTAAAACAAACATAGAATAATTGGGCCCACGGATTAATAATCTCAATCCCATACTCTAATCCACCCAATCAAACATGCCCCTTGTATACATTAATGAGAACCCCTTTATAAAATAATAGTCGTGGTGAGGGTTTGTTGAGTTTACAATTAATATCTCAACTCTATGAATGTCCTCCAATGCTAAACATGTGTTTCATGCGCCCCCCCCTCTCTCTCTCTCTCTCTCTCTCTCTCTCTCTCTCTCATATAAAATTGAAGTTATTTCATGAGTTTGAAATTTCCTGTCTTGTTGACGCCTGACCAATAGGAATAATACATAAAGTAAAAAAATCACAATATATGAAGTAATTTTATAAACTTTGTCAATGTGTTAATTATCATATTGTTTAAAACTTCATTAGTTGATCATTAGTTGGACATATCACATCAGCACAATGATATGATGTACCTGATCTATTAAATAATTTCTTCATACATATAGATCTGAATTTCTCTCAAATTTAAATTTAAATTTAAATTTGATCGTCATATTTAAACTTTTGAAGTCCACTATAAATTCCGTTTTAATGACTCGACCCGTTCATTTTGTAACGATATTTGTTTATATAATCTATGAAAAAAATTAGATGGATTTGATAATTATAATATTTTTATATTATAGCGTTTGTCTTTTAAAAAAATAAATAATTTATTTTTGAAAACACACTAGTCGTCTATTTTTTTTTAGACAAATACAATACAATAAAATGAAAAAAATAAATAATTATTAAATTGACTTAATTTTTTTTATAGGTGATATATACGAAGAGTCTTACAAAAAAAAAATAGTTTAAATTATTGAAATGAGATGTATAATAAACCTTAAATGCCAAAACAAGACGATCAAATTCATATTTTAGTGGTGTTTTGAGAAGTTGGTAAAAAGTTAACTTTTTGACTTTTTTAGTCTATTTTATCTTTTTGTAGGTAAAAAATATGATATGTGATGTAACTCAAAATGGGTAAAAAGTTAAAAGTTGGCTTTTTATTTGGTTGCCAAAGCACTCCTGAATTTGAGAGAAGTTGAACCCTATGTAAATATATAAACACATGTCTTATATGGACTCTATTATAAACACCATGTAAAATATTTGGTAAAACTTTTGAGATCTCTAATATTATTTTATTTTGATTTTATTTATTTATTTATTTGTGGTAAAGGCGCCCATCAACATGGCCCTACAACGTGTCAATGTTTAATGCTTGACAGCTAAGTTGTTGGTCCTGAAAAAGAAAATACGTACTCCAGTAGGAATGACAAAATTACCTAATTTGATCGTAATTGTTCCAATCGGATTTAAAAGAAATATTTTCCTTCATGTTTATATCTCATATAAGAAAAGTTGAGAGATCATAAGGTCCACCATAAACCTCATATGAGAAAAGTTAAAAGATCACGAGAAAAGTTAATTACCATATCTCAGATGAGAAAAGTTAAGAGATCAAAGGTCTACCATAAATTTTATTTTGATAATTTAAATAGTTAATATTATAAGGTCTTAATATATATCATTTATGAGAAAAAATAATTCAATTTAGTAATTGTCCTGACTTTGCACCCCCTTCCCAGTCCAAAGAAGAGGTTCTGCAAAGGGTGAGGGAAGTGGCAGTGGTAACAACCAAGTTTTACCAAGTTTTCAAATTACACCTTTGTGTTTGGTTTCTCGAAATCTCGATTGAGATTGACTTGTGATTTAAAACTTGTGATTCGACTAAAATTATTTGTTCAAAATTGACTTAAAAGATAAGGATACCTAAATTAGAACACATTTTCAAACTAGCTCTATCATTTTTAAATCCAAGTTAGAAGCAAACAAGATTTTGTTTGTATCAACTCATCTGTAGAACTAATTGTCAATTCACAATGAAATTTTGAAGAAGGGGGAAAAAAAAAAATAATAATAATAATAATAATAATGTGGTTGGTTTCAACCCCTAGATTCTTCTCCAGAAAAATTTATTGCCCTCACATGAGGTGGTCCTACACGTTTTTCGAGGGCGGTTGATTTTTTGAACTAGAGAGGGTGGTAGATTGTTAAGTTAAAAAAAAGCAAGATTTGTATTACTTTCCCTGTCCCAAAATAATGGTCTTTTTTGGGGAATTTAATTTTTTTTGATAGTACAATTATTGCACTTTAAAAAAGTTGATTTTTCAAAATTACCCTTTTGATAGTACATTTTTTGAGAATATCAATGTCATAATTGTACTTTTATCACTACAACAAAAATACATTTTAGTGACACAATACTAGTGGCATGTTCTTAAAAAATGTCACAAAAAGAATAATTTGTGGCATTTTTTAGAAAAATGTCATAGAGCCACAAACATACAAGGCTCTAGTGGCATTTCAATTAAAAAAAGTGTCACTTCACTACAATAAAAATGTTACTACAACAAATTTACACTTTAGTGACACTACACTAGTGGCATGTTTTTAAAAAATGTCATAAAAATAAAAATTGGCATTAAATGTTTTAGAAAAATGCCACAGAACCACAAACATAAAAAAAGTGTCACTTCACTACAACAAAAATGTCACTACAACAAATTTACACTTTAGTGACACTACACTAGTGGCATGTTTTTAGAAAATGCCACCAAAATAAAAATTGGCATTAAATGTTTTAGAAAAATGTCACATAACCACAAACATATAAGGCTCTAGTGGCATTTCAATAAAGAAATGTCACATCAATTTTATGGCATTTTATAAAATAATGATATAAAAAATTATGTTCGTGACATTTACCAACAGATGCCACTAAACTTTAGTAACAATGGCATTTTTTAAAAAATTGTCAGAACACTAGGTAGGTGCAAATTACTTTTTATGGCACTTAGGTGAAAAGTGTCATGAACAAATATTTTATAGCATTTTAAGAAATGCCACTAAGTCAAAAACTTTCCAAGCTTATAATGGCATCTTTGAAAAAACAAAAAATGCCAATATATTTTTAAAATGTGTAGATGTCCCCGAACGTCCCCGGGAGGATGAGTCCCCGTTTTGTTCATTTTGGGCTCACTACAGTTCGGACTCAAATTGTCACGGTTCTCAATCTGAACCAAAGAGTCTAAATCCAGCAAATCGTTTTGAGAAAACAGATTTTTGAAAGAAGTGCCAAACATGGACTGCTTTGCCAGATACAGAGTTGCCACCTAAATATTTTATTCTGGGAAATTTAGGAAACCCTGACTCGTTGCCTAAGGCCACGTGTCCGTCATCACCAAAGTTGCCTCGGCTGGGGAACTTGAGTACGATTGGGGAAGGTCACTTCGTGAGCACCCCCGCTCGCCCGATCAAAGATCGGCCTCTACTAACCATGATATCTAGTTTTGAAAACATTATGCGTTCTTATTCCGGTTATTAGCCTAGATTTACTATGTGATTCGCACAACATACAAGTATAGACTGAGTCGCCTGAATTGGAACAAAACATTTCCTGTTTATTTTTGAAAGTGGTTTGCTACTCGCAAGTAGGCTTAAAATGCGGATTTTGCCACCCTCAGGTGGACTTTTTAGAAAACATGGTTTTGCCACTATCTAGTAGGCTTAAAACTCACAGTGAATGAATTGTTCCAATCCAAATAACCCAACCTTCACCCATAGGCATTCAGACAGGTATATCATATAAGCACATAGTCTCATGGTAAGCATGCTATCATGGCAGTCACTCACACGCATGCAAGGATGCTAAAGCATAAAACTTACCGAGTACTCCAAGCCAAAACAGAAACTATGTTAGAAATCCATGCATGATCCTAACTATACAGAAATGCCTAATGCAACACATGCAAAATGCAACTAAGGTAGGCACGGCTTTTCTAAACATGGCATATGAAATGCTACAGCTAACATGTATTCAACTCGGAATTGAAATACAATGCAATGAGTATGATGCGCCGAGCCCGGTGCATGCGAAACAGATGAATGAATGCAAACATGCTATCATACTGTATGCTAATTGAAGCATGCCCTAATCTAACCATCATAAGCTGGTAAATAAAAGGGAGAAAGACGTGGGGTTGGAAGACATACATCACACGCACGCACACTTATTACAACATTGCCCTCGCGCGGAGGGTCTGAATAAATAATACAGTCCCAAATAAATAATACAGTCCGAATAAGTACAAAACCCTAATTAATTAACAAATTAATCTAGGAAATCAGTAAATTAGCATGCAAGCCTATGGACTGCCTCAGCTCTGCTCCGGATGATGGATGATGCATGCTTGATTTGCCTTGCACGAAAATCCATTGCGATGCCCCAATTAGCCTCTGTTTACAATTAAGCCCGAAATACTGCACGAAGCTCCAAAAGACTGCCGGTTTCTGATTTGCTGCAACAGAGAGCAAGAAAGGGGCATGGCAATGTATTTTCACATATGTATGCATGCCTCGATTCTCGTGCCACCAATCACGCATCTCGATGCGTAATGGCAAGGAGTCAAATTGCACGACTCAATATGAAATGAATGCACATATAAACATAACAGGACCGAGACTCCATCATGGTTAATCCGAAGTGTCGGCGACCGGGAATTAAGACACGTTCCGTCACTCGGAGTAAGAAACGTCCCTCGTTTCCCGTGCTTGGGCTAACTCCTATCCCAAGCATAATGCAATATGCATGACATGCATGAATGCAATACGCAATGCTATGAGATGGCATACACAATGCACGATGTAGCAAGACATACACAATGCTCTAACATACAACCTATCATACGCAATGCTATGAATTGAAATGGCATACACAATGCATAATGGACTTACACTAACATGAATGGATCTCAGCCACACTCACATTAGTAGCCATAAGATGAAAATGAGACTATCGAAATGCGTGCACACATGCACGCAAACCGATGACTGAACCTAAGGCACCAAATGCCACTCTAACAAGGCATGGCAAGGCATGAAATATGGCATACAGACATGCAAATTTCAGCACTGAAACATGATGCAAAATGATCCCGAATCATGGAAACATGGCACCCGATGCATAAGATGAACCCTGAAACTCAAAACTAGGCACACGTATTGACTTATAGCTATCCAAGGCATGCATTATTTGACTATGAAGCACAAAGACAGAGCCAAGACAGTCCCAAAACATGAACATTTCTAGTTCAAAGCATGACTAAAAGATGCTAGCATGATGGACTAAAATAGCATGCAACTTTGACTAGCAAACATGGTTTACATGGCATGTATATGAAGCGTATGAGAACTCATCAAACCAGCCAAAATCAGTGAATAAAACATGTCAAAATATGCCCAAATAACTTCTGAAATGCAGCCAACATATGCAAAAATAATGGGTTCCTTTAAAGGGCCATACAAGGGGTTATTAAGCACCTACAAGATAGACACTTAGCAAGATCAAACCAACTCTGGAAATGGGTTATGACAGTCCTAAAACCCACCAAATAGGCCCTGGAATCAGTCTTGGAAACATGCAAAGAAAGGCCTCTTTGAGAGGCCCTGAATGGGATTGCTCTACACATGCATCATAGACATAAAATATGGCCAAAAGGGCCTCGGACAGAGCCAAGGAAGACCTCAAAACCCTCAGAATAAAGTCTGAAAAGTGACTTCAATGCATGCAAAATAAGGTCTCTTTGGAAGGCCAAACATACTAGTAAAGAGAATGATATGATTTCAAAGCTCAAAACCTCATCAAAGCCACTGAAAATCCACTGGATTTCAGTGGCTAAGAGGCCAAAAACAAGACTTATGCAAATGCTCAAGTGTATGGCTCAAAACATGTGGAAATGAAGCATGCAAGGAAGGAGATGACTCCAAACAAAAAAGTGACCTCAAGCAAACTTAAAGAGGAGGTCAAAACAAGATTTTTTTTCAGTTTATATCAAACCTCAAAAATATTCACAAGTAGGGCTAAAATATGATGCAAAAATAGCCCTAAAAGAGAAATAGAGGGCAAGGGGTAGAAGATGGCCTCAAACAGGAAAGAGCCCTTCAACAAAGTTGAAGAGGGGCTCAAAATAAGATACTTTACAGTTTAGGTCGAAGCCCAAAAATACAAGCAAAAGGAGCTAAAGTATAGAGCAAAATAGTGCAAAAAAAGGAAAAATGAGGACTTACCCTTGTAGCACAGCAATGCAGCAGCTTTTGGTCCAAGATTGTGAGCTCTCAACCTCTGAAAATCAGCTTCAAGGGGCTGGAATGGATGGTGGAGGTGGTAGGCTAGGAGTTGTAGTGTAAAATGGCCAAGAACAAGGGTGTTTGGAGGCTTGAAGTAGAGATATAGGAGGTTGTATGTATAACTCTCAGCCCAAAGCTTCTAACCCTTATAAAATGAGGTGGGGTGGTGGTTATATAGAGGGAGAGCAGCCAAGGAAAAAGGGGGGAAAAACCAATTCAAAAATCCCCCCAAAAGGACAGACCCTCAGACAGAGGGTTTGGTGCAAAACAGCTGGCACAGCTGGAATGCACCAGAAGGGACAAACATGGTCGGCCAGGTGCAAAAGGGCCAAGTGGCCAGCCGGCCGGCCAGGGGTCAAAAGGATCAGAAGAATTGCTGGCCGGCCACCCCCAAAAGGTGGCCTCCCAGATGAGTGCAACACAGCTGTATGATCAAAACCCAGAAAATATGAACCAGGAGAAAGAAAAACCAACTTTTTAGAGGGGTTCAAAAGGGTCAAGAACAATTGCTGGCCGACCTACCCATATTGGTGGCCTCCCAGGTGTGTACAACACAATGATGTGGTGGAAAATCAGAAAAAGTGGCCCGGGAGTGGGAAAAACCAGCTTCCTAGTGAAGAAAACGGGCGATAAAGAGCGATGAAGAAATAAAATTGGTTTTTCAGACAAATTGCTGGCCTCCCACCTTCCTACAACCTTTCTAACAATGAAAATAAGGTCCCTGCCAAAAACGGACCAAGACGAATGCAAAACGAAAGTTCGAGGGCTAAAACACACAGTTCGGGGCCCCGAAAACAGGCTGTTAGGCACCAGAAATGGCGTTCGACCACGGAGTTGGTCTCTCGGGACACAGTGTCCCTCAAAAGGGAGGAAACAAGGTGTGTGCCAAAAATCGGAGCAAACGGAGGTAGTTAAGCGGTCCCGAACCGAGGCACACGGCCGACGGCTCCGAAAACCGGAAACCGGGCTCCAAACGGGAAAAAATGGCCTACGACCACGAAACGTAGCCTGCGGCCACTGAGAGATGATATACGAGACCTCTCCCTCCCCTCGGGAAGAGAAAACAAAGAAAACAGGGCTTGGTTCGCAAACCGAGGCAAAGCACGAAAGAGTCTGGAAGTCCAGAGGCAAGGCTCGCAACCATGACTCCGCAACCTCAGAACGAGCACGATATGCAACATCACCGAGCGCTCAACTGGTGACGTCTGAGTCTTAAGGTCGGTCAAAAATGGGGTGTCTACAAAATGCAGTGAATGATTAAAAATAAATAAATTAAACTCAATATACACTACAGGAAAAAGCACATTCGGCGACTAAATTTCCTGACCAAAAAAGATTTGGTTGGTGAAAGTATAGCTTTCAGCGACCAAAACAGTATTACTTGCCAAAAGTAAAACTTTTTGGCAACTAAACAATTTTATTAGCCAAAAATCTACAATTGGCGACTAAAACTAAGTTTGGTCGCTGATTATATGGGTTTTAGTGACTAAAAATTTTTAATAGCCCAAGGTAAAGCTTTTTGGCGACTAAAAAAATTTAGTAGCCAAAAGTCTACAATTGGCGACTAAAAATAAGTTTGGTCGTTGATTATATGGATTTTACCGACTAAAAAAATTTTAGTAGCCAAAAGTAAAGCTTTTTGGTGACTAAAAAATTTTAGTAGCCAAAAGTTTACAATTGGCGACTAAAAAATAAGTTTAGTCGCCAAAAGTGGCCATTTTTAGCACGGGAGAACTAAAATCCTAAGGCGGGAATTAAATTTTTTGATGACCAAAATTTTGGTAGCTGAAAGTGCATCTTCGACGACCAAATCCGATTTTGGTCGGCAAAAGTTAAGTTTTTTAGCAACTAAAAAACAATTAATAGCTAAAAGTATAGAATTGGTGACTAAAAAATATTTTTAGTCGCCAAAAGTGGTCTTTTTTTATTTTGCTAGTAAATAGTTTATTTTACATAAATTATGTTCAATAAAATAATTATGTTTATACATATACTTTTATATTAATATGGATGTATGTACTATATAAATAATAAATGTTGCATATATAATCATGTGGTGCTATAGAGATGTAGTGGGAAGAGTGTGGTGTATAAGGTTTATGGTGCGGGAGCTTGGCGGTTCGAGTCTCCACAAGAGCGGATCAAATTGTTCTACAACGAATTATCGTCACAAATGCACTTGATAGCGTCACGAATAGTACCTACCATGACATTAAAGTGTCACTGAAAGGTTTTAGTCTTGATGGTGTAATGACACTTATAAGTGTCACTAAGTCTTTTTTTAATGGCGCTTGATAGTGCCACAAATAATATCTACCATGACATCAAAATGTCATTGAAAGTTTGTAGCCATGATGGTGTAGTGACACTTGCAAGTATCTACCGTGGCACTGGTATCTACTGTGGCACAGATACAAATGACACTTGTTCAAAATGCCACAAGACTAAAAAATGTCATTAAACCAATAGTTTTGTGGCACTTTCAAATGTCACTAAACTAAGAAAATGTTGTAGTGTATATTGTTTATTAATTTAAAAGAAGGGCAAAATAGGAAATTTATATTCTTTTTGTACTTGATTTATGAAGAGGGACTAATATTTTGGGACAATGAAAAATGGAATAAGGGACTAATATTTTGGGACGGAGGGAGTATTATTATTTTTTGAATAATACTATATGTATTAATTATTGTGTTAATTAATGTATCAATTGTGGTATAATTTAAAAGATTTTTAATATTTGTAATTTGTATAATGAGTGAGGTCATTAATAATATCATAACTAGTATTGATATAACAATTAGTACATTAATTAGTGTATGTAGTACACCGTTATTTTTTGTGTTTTTAGGAAGGGCGGCATTGAGGTTAGGGGCACCAAACAAGAATTAATTTGTTTGCAAGCTCAGCTCGTTAAGTTAAAAAATAAGTTTAAACTAAATTTTTAGACTCGTTTAATAAACAAGCTAACTCAAATTCGAATAAATTTGACTTGTTTATCTCTATTTAAATAATAAATTAAATATTTTCTTGGATGAATATAATATATTATATAATAGATTAATAAATTTGACATGTGAATGAGTTATAAGCTTAATTTATAAGTCAAATAATTAAAAAATTATTAAATTAGTCTGTTCCCAAACGAGGCTAGTATTGTTAAATCTAAAGCATCCTGTTTTGACTAAAAAGACTAGACAAGTTGAGTGTTATTCAAGATTAATTTGTGTTTGGCTTCCCAAAATCTGGATTGAGATTGACTTCATATTTAGAACTTGTGATTTGATTAATTATTTGTTCAAAATTGACTTAAAAGATAAGCAGACTTAAATTATAACAAATTTTCAAACTAGCTCATCATTTTTAAATCCAAGTTTAAAGAAAACAATATTTTGCTTGGATCAACTCATTTGTAGAACTAATTGTCACAAATTCACAATGAATTTTTGAAAAAAAATAAAAAAAATAATAATAAATAAATAAAAATGTGGGTAGTTTCAACCTCTTGATTCCTCTACAGAAAGATTTATTGCCCTCCAACATGAGGGGGTCCTCCACATGTTTTCGAGACGGTGGTAGATTGTAAAGTTAAAAAAGCAAGATTTGTATTATTATTATTTGGAAAATGCTATTTGTATTATCATTATTTAGAAAATATTATGGATTTCAAATAAATTACTAAATAAATTATCAAACTTCTCACATGGGTGTGGGACTCACACACATATAATTTGTGTAGGTCCTACACCATGTGAGAAGTTTGATAATTTATTTAAGGTCCCTAATATAACTATTTTTATTTTTTAGGTTTTCAGGAAGGGCAAGAGTTAAGGCACTGAGGTTAGGGCAGCAAACAAGAATTAATTTGTTCACAAATTCAACTCGTTAAGTTAATAAATGAGTTTAAATTAAGGGGTTGTTTGAAACGATCTATATAAATGCATTTTTTGACATTTTAACTAAAAAAATAGGGAAAAAAATATATATATTTAAGATGATTTTTTGACTTTTTACGAAAAAAATATGTAATAAAATATTATATCGAATATTAAAATTTTCACTTGTACCCTTCTAGACACATACTGATAGGTACATCAACTCATCAGTGCATGTCAAAATTATGTTGACTTTGGAAATTCGTGGCTTACAATTAGCTACGTCAGTGCCTTTGATAAAATTTGTAAAGATAAGTACATTTATCAGCACTGACATACACTCAAAAGTGTTGAATTCAAAAGGACAAATTCATAATTTTGTCCTCTGTCTATTAAGTATTTTGTTTCCGTCCAAACCTGTGAATAGTGTTAACTTTTTTACTTTTTCAGTGATTTTTTGACTTTTTTAGGAGATGCCAAACATCCATTAAATTTTTAGACTCGTTTAATAAATAAGCAAAACTTGAATTCGAATAAACTTGACTTGTTGTTCTCCATTTAAATAATAGATTAAATATTTTTTTGGATGAATATAATAGATTAAATATATTATTTATGTATTAAATAATAGCAAAAAAATTATTATTGATTAATAGTAACAAGCTAAGCTCAAGTTAGATTATTCATTGAGCCGAGCCCAAGTTAGGATTTCAAACTCGATAAACAAATCAATCGAATTCAAAACTAATAAAAACTCATTTCTGCTCAATTCATTTACAATTTTAATTGGGGGAGGGAAGGCTGGCATGTGAATGTGATTTTGATTTTTGATTTTTTTTTTTTTTTTAATGTAGAAGGTAGATGGCCCAAATATGTTTTTTTTTTTTCTTTTTTTTTTTTTTTTTAAGATAGAAGGTAGATGGCCCAAATATCTTTAAAAGACTGCAAAAAAGTAGAAAAGGATGGAGTAGAATCAAGAGAGAATGCAAAAATCATTGTCTTGGAGACATTAATGGGTTCCGAAATGGTCGGTTGTGTCATAACTTATAAGGTGGTATGCTTATAAGTTGTAGCACCCCAGTCCCCCTTGTGTACATTAATGAGAACCCCTTTATAAAATAATAGTCGTGGCGAGGGTTTGTTGAGTCTGCAATTAATATCTCAACTACATGAGACTCAAGTTTGAATGTTCTCCAATGCTAAACATGTGTTTCCTACGCCAAACAACAACCACCCCCCCCCCCCCCCCCCCCCCCCCCCCAATAAAATTGAAGTTATTTCATGAGTTTGAAATTTCATGTCTTGTTGACGCTTGATCAATAGGAATAATACATAAAGTAAAAAAATCACGATATATGAAATAATTTTATAAACTTTGTCAATGTGGTAATTATCATATTATTTAAAACTTCATTAGTTGGTCATTAGTTGGACATATCACATCACGATGATATGATATACCTGACCTATTAAATAATTTCTTCATACATATAGATTTGAATTTCTCTCAAATTTAAATTTAAATTTGATTGTCATATTTAAACTTTTGAAGTCCACTATAAATTCCGTTTTAATGATTTAACCCGTTCATTTTTTAACGATATTTATTTATATAATCTATGAAAAAAATAGATCGATTTGATAATTATAATATTTTTATATTATGCGTTTGTCTTTTAAAAAAAAAATTTAATTTATTTTTGAAAACACACTAGTCATCCATCTTTTTTGAGACAAATACAATAAAATGAAAAAAAAAAAATAATTATTGAATTGACTTAATTTTTTCTATAGATGATATATATGAAGAGTCTTACAAAAAAAAATAGTTTAAATTATTGAAATGAGACCTATAATAAACCCTAAATGCCTGAACACGATGGTCAAATTCATATTTGAGTGGTGTTTTGAGAAGTTGGTAAAAAATTAATTTTTTGAATTTTTTAGTCTATTTTATCTTTTTGTGAGTAAAAAATATGATATGTAATGTGACTCAATATGAGTAAAAAATTAAAAGTTGGCTTTTTATTTGGTTGCCAAAGCACTCCTGAATTTGAGAGAAGTTGAACCCTATGTAAATATATAAACACATGTCTTATATGCACTTTATTATAAATACTCATGTAAAATATTTGATAAAACTTTTGAGATCTCTAATATTATTTTATTTTTATTTTATTTATTTACTTATTTTTTATTATTATTATTATTTTTTGTGGTTAAGGCGCCCATCAACATGGCCCTACAACGTGTGGTGGTGTTTGGGAAGAAAAGTTGCCAAATTTTTTAGTTGGTTTTCCACTAAAAGACAAAACTTTTGCAAAACCAAAAAAAACACATCCAAACAAAATATCACATCCAACCCCATAATCATTTCACTTTTTCTCTCACAAACATCACATCCAACCACATAAAAACCCAACTATCTTCCCAAACACTAAAAATTTTTTATCTCATAAAAACCTACATCTAATAAAATCTACATAAAAACTCACTTCCCAAACACCATCAATGTTTAATGCTTGACAGCTTAGTTGTTGGTCCTGACCCCCAGTGGGGTGGGGACCCCCACTGACAACCCCCAGTGAGGTGTCACCCCCTCATTCGTTGAAAAAAAAAAAAAAAAAAAAAAAAAGAAACTAACTATTTTTGACCAATGGGAGGACACCCCCAGTGACCCCCACTGGGGGTGTTAGGCATTTTTCAAAAGAAAATAAGTACTCCAGTAGGAATGATAAAAGACCTAATTTGATCGTAATTGTTCCAATCGGATTTAAAAGAAATATTAAATTTCTCTCATCTTTATAGTCCTGTTTGGTAAGGCTTATTTCTAACTTATTTCAGTTTTTAACTTAATTTAAGCTATTTTGATGTGTTTAGTTCAGCTTAATAATACAATTTATAGCTTTTTGTAAGTTAAAAATCAACTTATTCTTTGAGTGGGGGAGGAGAAACTTAATTTATAAGTCAAAAGTCAGTTTATATTCACAGTTATAAGCTATAAGCTGTTAGACTATAAGTTATAATCACTTTCCCACAATTCTACCAAACGGGTATATGAGACAAGTTAAGAGATCACAAGGTTCACAATAAATCTCATTTTGATAATTTAAATCGTTAATATTATAAGGTCTTAATGTATATCATTTATTAAAAAAAATAATTCGATTCAATAATCGCAATATTTTTTTTTATCGTATTTGTCTTTAAAAAAATTAATGATTTTTTTTAAAAATATATTTGTCGTTTATTTTTTCGCAGACAGATATAATAAAATGAAAATATTATGATTATTAGATAAAATAATTTTTTTCATAAATAATATACATTAAATATCTTACAAAATAAATAATTAAATAATTAAACAAGACTTACGCGTCTTTTAAATTCTCTCATATTAATATGTGAATATGAATATGAGAGAAGCTAAATCATTAATGTTGTGTTTGATTGGGAGATTTAGAGAGGGATTTGGAAAGGGAAAGAAAAAATGTGTATGAAATTAGGTAAAATGTAGGTATATTTTATTCATATTTTATCTAATTTTTTTCTTTATTTTTTTCTTTTCAAATCTCTCCTTAAATTCTTCAACCAAACACAGCGTAAAAGAAAAGGTTTGGGAAAGTATGAAAAGGGTAAAGCCGAGTATACAGGTAAGTAGATCAGAACTATCAGGGTACAATATAAAATTATGAGTGATGCTAGGGACCTCAAACAAATTATTAAATAAATTATCAAACCTCTTACATGGGTTTGGGACCCACACAAATCACATGTGTGTGGGTCCCACACCCATGTGAGAGGTTTGATAATCTATTTAGTAATTTATTTGGGATCTATAGCATTTTATTAAAATTATATCATTAAATTAGTTGGCTTTGAAATTACGAATTCGGGCACGAAATTCAAAAATACCTGACCGGTTGCCATCTTGCCAAACCGTGAGATCGAAAAATAAATTACATAAATATGGAGGATACAACTTAGCCTGTGTTGGGGTCCAATGTTTGTGTATTTTTTATTCCTACTGTGTAGTGCCAAATAAAAAGAGTTAAAAAAATCAATTACAAAATGTCGAAATAATAATTTTTTTACTAATAAGATTTGAGTAGGTCTTTGGGGTTGAATTTTTAATAACCTTTTTTTGTTGATTTTTTTTTGTGTATTTGATGAATTTTTTATAAATTTTGTTACAACTTTTAAATTTTACTCGATTAGACTGATCAGACAAATAAAAGAATTTAAAAAAAGTCCAAAAATAAAAAAGAAATTGTTTTTTTTGCTTTATCTATCTTTATTAATTTTTTTTCCCCCCTTTTTAGATTCATTTACACAAGACGAACTTGAAAAGTAAAAAAAAAAAAAATACTAAGGATAAAAAAATAAGAAAAAAATATAATTTTTTTAACTGTAAACTTATGCTGAGTTTATGAAAAATTAAAAACATTAATGCATAATATGTTATTATGAATCAAATTAAAGAGACATTTTAGAATCACAAACATTTTATTTTTTTCAAGTGTTCACTTCTAATCTTCTTAGAATCTCACTGTGACAATGGTAATGATAGGACGGGATTAGGCTTGTGAGCATTTCGGTTTGGGTTGCTTTTTTAAGAAAAATTATCAATTAGTTCATTCTTGGTGTATTGAGAATTCTTTAATTCGTATATCTCAACTTATTCCTAAAATGATTTAGTTAAATATTTTGATGGATGCAAACCCATGATTTAAGCAGATTAAGTGATGAAAAATCTAGAAATCTCCTAGATGTTAATTTGTGATTATGTATCAATTTTAAGCAATATATAATAATCCCAATCAAATAATCAAGACAAATCAACACAACGATTTTACATGGAAAAATCATAATTGGACACCTCCAAATGTGATAAAAAATCACGGGCAAAAGTCACAAAACAATCCACTAAAAAGATGTAAAGGAATTACACAGGTATACTCTCAATTACCTAGCGAATCCACGCCCGAATTGAACCAATCCTTATGTGCCTCTTCCAACCCCGTCTTCACTTCGGAATTGTCTTCGACGATGAGCCACTCCAGAATCCACCAAAACTTCAGGCTCGAATTCTTCAGAATCCACCGAAGAACAACTCTCTCTTCTTTTGTATAGAACAAACAAATAATTCTTTGATGTATACTCTTTAAACCATGAGTTGAATACTCAATCAAAACATCAAAGAAAACTAGCAAAATGTCTCCAGATATAAACCCTAGAACCCAAGAAGAAGATCTGGAGAAGTAATCCTAGATTTGGACTGAAACACGTATTTATAGAAAACTGTCCCGCGATCTTGGCTCAAGCGTCAGATTGGCCGCTTGAGCTGACCTACGCTCGAGCGCAGAAAGTTCCGTTCGAGTGGGAAAAAACAACATCCAGTATTTTTGCAGGCGAAAAAACTTCTAGAATTCAGCATTCTCCGCTCGAGCGGACAGGCAACTTGGAATGCATTTTTGTATTTTGCTTTAGGGGCGCTGTCCTTCGACCCCGCCGTGGCGCTGCCTCGGACCCGCCAAGGGACGCTGCCCCCTCGACCCCCGCAAGCTGACCGGGCAGCTCGATCCCCGTCATAATTAGCGAAGTGGCAATCTTGAAAGAATTAAACACCACAAACTTCTCTACAAAGCACGATTCGGGTTGGATTCGTATCTAATAACTCATAACTTCACTGAAATAAAAATGCAAATAAAATTACAACTCAAAGGAATTTTGTCAAACGGAATTGTCAAGAAATAAAACCTGACAAGTGATTTAAAAATTAACTTAATTTTTTTTATAAATGATATATACGAAGAGTCTTACAAAAAAAAAAAATTAGTTCAAATTATGAAAATAAGACCTATAATTAATCCTGCATGCCTAAACGCGACGGTCAAATTCATATTTGACTTTGAGAGAAGTTGAACCCTACATAGATATATAAAAACATGTCTTATTTGCGCTCTATTAATTTGCTATATGTTTATCAATTTTTCATTTAACTAATCTCATTTTTTTTTATTCACCCAAAAAAATCTCATTTTTTTCCTCATTGTGATATACAACTAAATAAATTTTTTTAACTGACGTGCTAATGGATCGTTGAACACACTAAAATTAAATACTAAATTATACCAAATTCTATCAAAATAATGGTAAATCTAGGTATCGATTCACAGGGACAATTGTGAAATTAAACTAATTTAATTGTTAAATTCCTAAATTAATTTTAATAAAAAGATTGATTGTTCATAACCTAATTTAATAACAAATAAATTAAACTAAGGAATTAAATTATCAATAATAATTGAAATTGGGTTTACTGAATTGGGGAAAAATTCTAGGGTAGAGAATTCACCATTTCCAATTGAAATCAATTATGCTATGGCTTGAACGGATTAATGTTTCGCAACTACAAGCTCGAAGCATTTGACAAGAAGATCATCACAATCAATGTACGAGTACGAACCATTTCAAATAATACGAATCGTTCACTCTAAACTAAGGTAGTGATACGACTCGTTCCTCGTAGTATGGTTCGTCTCATACCTTGAATGCGAAGGAATAGAAAATACATGTATGGATAACATTCAATAATCACAGAAAGTCAAATATTCGAAGAGATAATGAAAAATATATAAAAGAAACTTCTAAATTACCATACAAATGTTCAAACCTTTACATAATTAAAAATTAAAAAGAAAACAAATAATTACATGCTTAGGGTTTCATCAAAACCCTAGAAAAGAAGACTAGCCACTCATGGAGGAGTGGAAGGAGGTAGATGGAGAAGAAACCACCATGGGAGACATCCTTGAAGCTTTTTGTTTCTCTTCCCTTCCAAACCCTAACCTCTCTTTTTAGGTCAAAACAATTTCAGAACCCTAGAAAAGCATTTTCCTTTTCTTTTTATACTTCTACTCACTTCCAAACAGGTTTAAAACGTCGGTTTGACTTTTCCAGAAAAAGTCAACGCACGTGCGGAAAAAGTCAACTCTATCCAAATTCTGTCTTTTTGCCCATTTTATACTCCGACGATGTACAACCTGATTGCCATTCAACACACATAAAGTATACAGTTTGACCAGCAAGTGAAGTTAAAAGATTCTAATTAACGACTTCAATGATATACATTTCTGCCTTAATCACGTGCTACTTGTCATGTTATTTTAATTGATTCCATTTCAAATACTAAATTTTGGTTTTTATATCTATTTGTTTGGAAAATTTATACAATTTCCTTAAGTAATGTGGCATTTTCAAAAGATATATTGTGCTGCTTGTCGGTGGTTTTGTGATATGAGGTAATGAGAATAATTCTCTCGCTCGGAGTTTTTAAAAATAATTTTTTAAATTTTAATATGTATTTTTATTTTTTAATAATTTTTAAAAAATATTTTAATCAATTATTTTAATTTTTAAATTTACTTATCATGATATACCTAAAAAATATAAAATTTATATAAAAATCTTTAAAAAAATTTATTAAATTGAACAAAATATGAAAATGTATTAAATTTTGGTAGTTTTTTTTTTTGTTTGTATTATTATATTTGGTAATTTTTTATTTTTTATCATAAATATTATACTTTTTAAATGTATCTAAATTAAGTATATCAAAAATAAAAAATAAAAAAAATTTAAAAAATTCACTAAAAATAAAAAATAAAAAAAAACTCAATTTCCTAAAAAGTGAGTTAAACCAAACAAACAATCTCTGTGCTTTTGCCTTCGAGTTGAAATCTGATATATTTTTTTGATAAAAATTGACTTAGATTTCGTTTGTTAATTATATATTTTAATTAAAAAATTAAAAAGTCACTATAAGTTATTTTATTACTCTTTCTATTTTTCTATATATCTTTTCATAAAATGTTAAAAAATTATTAAAATAAATTATTCTTAAACGAGGCCTAAGATGTTCAAACTAAAGAATCTCTCTTTATTTCTTTCTTTTTTTTAATTGTTTTGGTCTTTTCCATATATATTGAATTTTTTTTTGTATATATTTGTAGGCGTTGGACTTCTTTTTCATATTATTTATTTTTATTTCCTATTAATTAAAAAAACTAATTTCAAAAAATATCATCTCACTCAAAATGGCTTTTATTTGGGAACTAACTTAAAAGTTAGCTTATTAATTTTTTTAATTTTTGAATAAATTACAAATACATACTTCCTTATAGTTTGAAAAATTACAAATATCTCCATGTCAGAATTTTTTATTTAATAGAATTAATTGAAAAAATAAAATTTCTAACTATTTACCTATACAATAAAAAAAATATTTGAATTATTAATCGAAACAAAATTTTAACATTATTAAAAACTGTTAATTAACTTGATGATTTATTAATAAATAACCTATTTGTTATGAAATTAGAATTCTTAGGAGGCATCATATAATTTCTAAATTCACAGAGAATAATTTATAATTTAAGTAAATCTCAAGAGGTATTTTGTAATTTACCCTTAATTGTTTTAGGTCATATTATCTATTTATTTTTTTTTTATAATTTTTCTTTTAAAAAACAAAAACTAAAAAATTCACTTTTAACTTAACGGATCAAATCGATAATACATCTCTCTCTCTCCCAAGTAAGTCCGAAAGGAGTGGCCAACATGTCCCAAACCTGGAAAATTATTTGTTGGTTGTCCAAAGAAATTTATATAATATTCTAATTTGATTATTGATGAAAATGATAGAATTTTTTTTTTATTTTATTTATCTTTTTTAAAAAATAATAAAGGACAAAGGACAAAGGACAAATAACCACTCTCCAATGCTGCTCTGTGTATCTAATACCGCCAAATAATACCACCATGTCCGTGGTCACGGCGCCCATCAACATGGCCTTACAAAGTCACGACTACGGAATCCGTAAAATTGGTAATTTAATTCAGTTTAGTTTAATTTGGTAAATTTAGATTGATTTTTTGAATCCATGATTTGATTTCAGATTGAAGTATTAAAAATTCGTAATCCACGAATTGGTTCTAGATTGAACTTCACGGTTTCGGATTGGAACCGATCCGAACCGTATACAAATAGTCTATATTTTTATTATAAACTCTCCCGCATAGTATCTTCTCTTATTCCATATAAAACCTAAACCCACACAGTATCTTCTTTAATTACTTTTTTTGTTAGTTTTTAGTTTTGATTTGTAATGATCTAAATACTTGTGGTGGAATCAGTTTTCTTATGGTTGTTTATATTCTAAAACAGTATATCACTATTATAGAAAGACGTGTTATTATTGTGGAACTAATATAGTGCTATGTTTATATTTTTATGAAATTAAAGTGTTATATATATATTTTTTTATTATTTAATTATATGAATCTGTGATCTTAAACCGATCCAATCCGTGTTTAAATGGATTGGTTCGGATTGGTTCCACGATTTAAACGGATTAAATTGGTTCCAATTTTTCGGGAACCATAGATAACGGATTGGTTCTGGTTTTACCTCAATCCGGTTCAATCCGGACCATGCTCACCCCTAGTCTCAATGACCTTGTTTGGGAAGTTTGTTATTTTAGTAGGTTATTTTAATTTTTGATTATTTTAGTAGGTTAAAATTTTTATATTTAGGAAGATGGTTGAATTTTTTTATAGTTGAATGTGACGTTTGTGAGAGAAAAAGTAAAATAATTATTGATTTGATATGATATTTCATGTTACTAACTATTTTAGCTTATTTTATTTTATTTTTTTTGTAAATTTGAGCCTAAAAAGTCCAATTTTAGCCATTGCCAAACAAGAATAATGTTTAATGTTGACAGCTAAGTTGTGGCGTCCTAAAAAAGAAAAAAAAAAAGAAAAAAGAAGATAAATTATAAATTCAATTTCTGATATTTATTTAAAATATGAATTGTCCCTATGGTTTGAAAAAATTAAATTACAAATTTTCATTTAACAGAATTAATTAAAAAGTGAAATTTCTAACTGTTCACCTATACAATAATAAAATTATCTGAATTATTAATTGAAATAAAATTTTAACATTATTAAAAACTATTAATTGTGATTTATTAATAAAATGACCTATTTGTTATGAAATTAGAAATCTTAGGGGGGGCATATTATAATTTCTAAAATCACATGGGATAATTTATAATTTAAGTAAATCTCAGAGGATGTGTTTGTAATTTATCCAAAAAAATAGTAGGAATGATAAAATTATCTGATTTGATCGTATTTGTTCCAATCGAATTTTAAAAGAAATATTAAGATAGTGTTTGGTAGAGTCTTAGAATTATAATTTGAGAATATAATTGTTTTTGAGTTTGTGAGTTTCAGAATTATAATTTGAAAAGAGAAAATTTGTTTAGTTATGAGTTTTGAAAAAAGTTTTGAATTGTGTTGAATTGAGTTTTGAATTTTTGATATGACATATGAAATGAGAAAAATTGTTTGGTTATGAGTTTTGAAAAAAAAATTCAAAACTTAATTCAAAAATTTATAACTCATAAACTAAACACACAATTTAAAACTCTTTTCAAAATTCAATTCAAAAAAATAATTTGTATATTTGAAAAATATCAAAAACAAATATAATTTTTTTTTTCAAATAACAGGAGGCAATTGGCAATTGCAAAAAAAATAAAAAATTGTACTGTTCTGGTCAACCGGCCGGACGACAGGCCGAACATCCGGGAGAATGTCCGAGCGGATGATTGGGTAGACCAAAAATTCAAAAATTGTCTACTTCACCAAACATGTTTTCAAAATATATTTTGAAATTGATTTGGAATCATGATTTGAAAACTCAAACCAAACATAGCATTCAAATATAAGGGTGGAACTAATTTTCGAAAGGCTCACCAAGAGATTGTAAGGCTCACAATGAGTCTTATTTTGATAATCTAAATCGTTAATGTTGTAAGGTCTTAATGTATATCATTTATGAAAAAAATTAATTCGATTTAATAATTGTAACATTTTTATTTTTTCGTATTTGTCTTTCAAAACATTGATGATCTTTTTTTAAAAATATATTTGTTATCCATTTTTCAGAGACAAATATAATAAAATAAAAATACTACGATTATTAGATAGAATAATTTTTTTTCATAAATAATATATATTGAATGTCTTACAAAATGAAAAGTTCGGATAATCAAAACGGGACTCATGGACCTTTCAAATTCTCTCATATGTAAATATGAGATAAGCTCAATCATTAAAAAATATATATTTGAAAAAGTATTAAGGGATTGTATGGGGTGTCTTAAATAAGTGTATTTTTTGTTTTTTTGAACTAAAAAGTTGAGGGAAAAAATATGGATGTTTGGGTTAACTTTTTGACTTTTCATGAAAAATATATAATAAAAAATTGTAAAAATTGGTTTGTAGAGGAAAATTAAAATTGTGAGTTATGCAGCCGTAATTGTTGACTTTTGGTGAATAGTGTTAACTTTTTAACTTCTTGAGTAACTTTTTGACTTTTTAACTTTTTTTACATACCCCAAACTTGGCCTAAGAGTTATGCTAGAGACCCCAAATGAATTACCAAATCTCTCACATAAATGTGGGACCACACAAATCACATGTGTGTGGGTCCTACACCCATGTGAGAGATTTGGTAAAAAATTTGATAATTCATTTGCGGTCTCTAGCTTTTTCCAAGCACTAAAAGGATAAAGCCGAGTATAAAGGTAGGTAGGCCAAAACTATCATAGTTAAGATAAAATATAAAATTATATCACTAAATTAGTTGACTTTAAAATTATGAATTCACGCACAAAATTCAAAAATATCTGAACCGTTGCCATCTTGCTGAACCGTGAGATCCAAAAAAATTACATAAGTCTGGAGGATACAACTTATCTTGTGTTGGGATCCAATATTTGTGTAATTTTTATCCTGGCCTATTGTGTAGTCCCCCCTCCCCTCGACGGTTGCCATCTTGTTGAACTGTGAAATCCAAAAATATTACATAAATATGAAGGATACAACTTATCTTGTGTTGGGGTCCAATATTTGTGTAATTTTTATCCTGCCCTATTGTATAGTCCCTCCCTCCCCGATTGCCATCCTGCTGAATTGTGAGATCTAAAAAATTACATAAAGCTGGAGAATACAACTTATCTTGTGTTGGGGTCCAATATTTGTGTAATTTTTATCCTGACCTATTGTGTAGTCCCCCTCTCCCCCCCAGGCCGCGTTGCCATCTTGCTAAATCGTGAGATCCAAAAAAATTACATAAATCTAGAGGATACAACTTATCTTGTGTTGGGGTCCAGTATTTGTGTAATTTTTATCTTGACCTATTGTGTAGTACCCCTTCCCCCCCGCCCTCGGGCCGCGTTGCCATCTTGCTAAACCGTGAGATCCAAAAAAAATTACATAAATCTAGAGGATACAACTTATCTTGTGTTGAGGTCCAATGTTTGTGTAATTTTTGTCCTACCCTATTGTGTAGTCCCTGTAGACACCCCATTTTTAACCGACCTTAAGACTCAGACGTCATCGATTGAGCGCTCGGTGATTGCGCATGTTGTGCTCGTTCTGAGGTTTCAGAGTCTCGGCTGAGAGCCTTGCCTCCGGACTTCAGGACTCTTTTGTGCTTTACCTCGGTTTGCGAACCAGGTTCTGTTTTCTCTTCTCGGAGGGAGGGAAAGGTCTCGTAGACCATCTCTCAGTGCCCGTAGGCTAATTTTCGTGGTCGTAGACCACTGTTCCCGTTTGGAGACCAGTTTCCGGTTTTCGGAGCCGTCGGCCGTGCGCCTCGGTTCGGGACCGCTTAACTTTCTCCGTTTGCTCCGATTTTTAGCACACAACTTGTTCCTTCTCCTTAGAGGGGACACTGTGGCCCGGGAGACCACCTTTGTGGTCGCATGCCACCTCCGGTGCTTAATGGTCAGTTTTCGAGGCCTCCGGCCGTGCGTTTTGACCCCTGAACCCTCGTTTTGCATCGGTGTGGGTTCATTTTTGGCATGAACCCTAGTTTCATTGTTAAGAAGGTGCTACTAGGGTGGGAGACCAGCAATTCTCTTGGAGACCACCTCTTCTCCCACTGGCCGGTTTTCTTGTCAAGAAGCTGGTCTTCTTGGCTTTTGAGCCATATTTTCTGGTCTCCCATACCACCACTAAGTTGTATTCACCTGGGAGACCACCAATATGGGCTGGCCGACCACCTTTTGAGCTTGACCCTTTTGAACCTGGTCGGCCGACCACCTGAACTGGTCGGCCAGCTTCCTGCTTTTTTGTCTCACTGAGTGTGTTCCAGCTAGGAGCCATTTGCTGCATCCTCCATACACGTGTATAGAGGATGTTTATTCTTGGTTTTAAGCTTCCAAGAGAAGCTTTGGCCTCTCTTCTCTATAAAAAGAGGCCTCCCCTTCACTTGAAAGGGTTCAGAAAATCTTTAAGGCTCATACACTATATTTCCCTCTTGCCTCTATATTTTGCCTTCAAAAGACTCTTGTTCTTGGCCCTTTGCACTACACCTCTTAGCCTAACACCTCCAACACCAACCTAAGCTTCTTGGAAGGTCTTGAGAGGTCCTAAGGTTTGAGTTTTTGGCCTCAAAGCTGCTGGAGTTGCTGAGCTTCAAGGGTAACACTTCTTTCCCTCTTTTTGGCATCTTTTTGTTCCATCTTTTAGCCTAGTTTGCAAGCATATTTGAGCTTCGTCATAAACTGAAAAAAGTCTTGTTTTAAGCTTCTTAACATGTTTGTTTAAGACCTTTTTTCTGTTGGGGGTCATCTACCCCCTTGCATGCTTCATTTCCTCTTGTTTTAGGCCATGCATTAGGGCCTTTGTTGTGAGCTTTGTTGGCCCTTTTGACCACTGAAATCTAGCGAACTTTCAGTGGTTATTATGTGTTTTTGAGCATCAAAATCAGAGAGAGGTGACCCTCTCTCTCCTTGTTTTGTTTACTAGCTTTCTTGGCCTTTCAAAGGAGCCCCTATTTGCATGTTTTCAAGCCATGTTTCAGGCCACTTTTTGTGAGTTTTGTGACCTGCATAGGTTCTGTCTAGAGCCCTTTTTTCTATGTTGAATGTCTATTGTACATGTGTAGAGTAATCCTGTTCAAGGCCTTTCAAAAGGGCCTTTACTTGCATGCTTCCTAGGCTCATTTCAGGCCCTTTTCAGTGAGTTTTAGGGCCATCATAACCTCTGTCCAGAGGTGGTTTAGCCATTTTGTATGTCCATCATGCATGTGTTGAATAACCCTCTTATTGGCCTTTCAGAGGAACATATCATTCTTGCATGCATTGGCCATGTTTCCATGGGTTTTTGGGCATTATTTGGCATGACAAACTTCTTTTTTTGGCTGGTTTGGTGAGCTCTCATGTGCTTCATATAGTTATAGTGCAAATCATGGTTCACTAGCTTGTATTGCATGATCTTTTGGCCCTTAATTCTAGCACTTTTTGGCCATGCCTTAGATTGATTTTGTGCATATTTTAGACTACCTTAGCTCTGTTTTTGGGTCTCATGGTCGAATGATGTTTGTTTTGTATGCTTGCAGTTCAATGTCCATGCTTAGTTGTGAGTTTTGAGGTCTATTACATGCATATATTGAGGTGTTTTCATATTTCGGGACCATTGTGCATCATGTTTCAGAGCTGGCGAATGTGTGTTTCCATGCCATATTTCATCATTTGCCATGCTTAGGTAGAATTGCATGTTGTGCCTTAGGATCGGTCCTTTGTATTCGTGTATGTTTGCATGTATTTCGGTTGTCTCATTTTCATGTATGGCCACCGATTTGAGTGTGGCTAAGGTCCACTCATATTGGTTTAAGTCCACCCTGCATTGTGTATGCCATTTGGTTCATGTTGTTGCATGTTTGACCATCGCATTGTGTATGCTTTGATTATGCTTTTGTGTATGTCCATCTTCGTATGTGTGCATTGTGTATGCCATATAGCTCATGTGCATTGTGTATGCCATTTTAGTCCATAGCATTGCGTATGCTAGGTTGCATGTGTGCATATCATCCCTCGCATGCCAGCATGATTAGGTTGCATTGCATTTAGGGTGGCATGTTAGTTGCATTGTGTATGCCATCTCATTGCATTGTGTTTGGAGTAGGGTTAGTCCAAACACAGGAAACGAGGGGCGTTTCGTACTCAAAGTGACGAAACGTGTCTCAATTTCCGGTCGCCGACACTCCGGATTACCCATGATGAAGTTTAGGCCTTGTTGTGTTTATATGTGCATTCATTTCACATTGAGTCGTGCAATTTAACTCCTCGGCCATCATGCATCGAGATGCGTGATTGATGACACGAGGATCGAGGACTACACTCCCTAGAGCTGGTGCAATGACGAGAAGAGTGGTCGTGCGCACATGTGTTGAAAATTCTTTGCCATGCCCCTTTCTTACTCTCTGTTGCAGCAAACCAGAAACTAGCAGCCTTCTAGAGCTTTGTACAATATTCCGGGATCAATTGCAAATAGAGGCAAATCAGGGCATCGCGAGGAATTTCCCGACAAGGCGACTCGAGCATGCATGCATCTTTCATCATTCGGAACAGAGCTGAGGCGGTTCATAGATCTGCATACTAGTTTATTTCGTTTCTTAGTTAATTTGTTAATTAATTAGGGTTTTATAATTTTAATTAGCTAGAGTAGTTAATTATTTATTCGGTCTGTATTATTTATTCGGACCCTACGAGGAGGCAATTTTGTAATAAATGTGCGTGCGTGTGATGTATGTCTTCCAACCCCATGTCTTTCTCCCTTTTATTTACCAGCTTATGATGGTTAGTTTAGGGTACGTTTCAATTAACATACTTATACTCGCATGTTTGCATTCATTTTGTCTTGCATGCACCGGGCTCGGCGCATCATACTAACTGCATTGTATTTCAATTCCGAGTTGAATACATGTTATCTGTTGCATTTCACCTGCCATCTTAGAATAGCCGAGCCTATCTTAGTTGCATTCTTGTATGTGTTGCATTAGGCATTTCAGCATAGTTAGGATAATGCATTTGATTACTAACTAGCTTCTGTTTTGGCTCAGAGTACTAGGTAAGCTTTTATGCTTTAGCATCCTTGCATGTGTGTGAGTGACTGCCATGATAGCATGCTTACCATGAGGCTAACTGCTTATGTGATATAACTGCCTGAATGCCTGTGGGTGAAGGTTAGATTACTTAAGTTGGAACAATTCATTGATTGCGAGTTTTAAGCCCACTTGAGAGTGGCAAATCACCATGTTTTCTAAGCCCACTTAAGGGTGGCGAAATCCGCATTTTAGCCTACTTGCGAGTAACAAACCGCTTTCAAAAACAAACATGACATAAGTTGTTCCAACTTAGGCGATCCAGTCTATACTTCTATGTTGTGCGCATCACATAGTAATTCTAGGCTAATAACCGGAATAAGAGCACATAATGTTTTCAAAACTCGATATCATGGTTAATAGAGGCCGATCTTTGATCGGGCGAGCAGGGGTGCTCACGAAGTGACCTTCTCCAATCGTACCCAAGTTCCCGAACCAAGGCAACTTTGGTGATGACGGACACGTGGCCTTAGGCAACGAGTCAGGGTTTCCAAAATTCCCCCCAAAATAAAATATTTAGGTGGCGACTCTATATCTGGCAAAGCAGTCCATGTTTGGCACTTCTTTCAAAAAAATCTGTTTTCAAAAACGATTTGCCGGATTTGGACTCCTTGATGATTCATCGGTCTTGCATTGCACTCTGCGAGATTAGATACAGGACCGTGACATTGTGTCCTGAACTGTAGTGAGCCCAATGAACAAAATGGGATTTCTCCCGGGACGTTCGGGGACGTCTACAGTTTCTGGCGACTCTACTGGGGTGTTAGAGAACTTGACTCGAACTCATGATATCTGGTTTGACTACACTTATGTGTTCCTTTGCATTGCATTTGCATTGGTGCGCCTAGGACACCGTGTTTGCCGTATGCTATTCCTGAACAGTTTGCCGGAGGCTTGCTTCGAGAAGCATGCCATAAGGCTGACCGGTTGCGGGCTCTGCCACGATGGAAACACAAACCCCGATTTTTACCGGGGCACCCTTTTTGACCATTCGACCTAGTGCATATTTGGAATCCATAGTGACCATTCCAAGCTAGGACAGGTTGCTTACCCGATTATAGGTTGTTTGAAACCGCTGCGTGCGTAGTGAAGCCCTAGCTCCTGACAAAATAGGACAGGGAAACCTTACCCCAACATAGGGGTGTTTTGGCTCTCACTTGTTTGCTATGTGCTTTTAGAGTGCGTCTCTACAGGAATGCATGTATCAGTTTACAAGTTTGGGTATCAGGCCTGCGGGCACCAGTTTAGTATTTTGGGAATCAGTTATCTGCGAGTATTAGATTCAGTTTTGGGGGCAGTGATTTGGGAACAATGATCAGTGTCTGAGAACAGTGTATTCAGCTTATCAACTGTGTGTTGTGATGCCCAACTGTGTGTTGTGTGTTTATTTACGCTGTTATGCTGTCCGTTTGTCTGGTTGTTTATTTCCTTATTATTGCTTTATTTACCTTTTTGCTAGGTAGTTTAGCACAATTGCTTCAAACTAAGCAGATATTCCCCAAGAACTCTGGACTAGACGTCGCCGACTCAATCGATCTGAGGATCTGGTCGACGGACAACCAGTGTTTTGTTCCTTACCCCCGGTTATCAGACGAAGGTCGAGAAGACGCAGTGTATCCCAGTAGAGGTTGCCAGAACAGTGGTCTACCCCGTCAGTGGACAGTCAGGCTGAGGCTTCAGTTTTTACCACAGAGATAGATATACCAGTCAGTCAGCTGGAACAGCAGAACATGGCAAGAATGGAGGACATGATGCGCCAACTTCAAGAAAGTATGAGAGCCATGCAGCAGGACGCTGTTCGTCGAGATGAATTTGCCAAACAACAAGCCGAGATCATGGCCCAGCAGGCAGAGTTGATTGCCAGGCTACAACAACAAACCGGGGCATCTGCTTCACATCAAGCTCCTCCCCCACCATGAGTTCCAGCGCCTGGGGAGGCACCAAATGTCCAGAGAGATACGGATATTCTGACAGGGCCGGCTCCGCCCCCCGATTCTACCTCAACTATCTAAGGCACCTACGCCTGTCAATCAACCGGACTCTCCCTTTGAGTTCGAGGTGGACCATACAGCGTTAAAGTTGAGCAAGCTTGAGAAGTTGTTCAAGAAATCCCAAGGGGTAAATTCCATCCCAGACATGAGGACGGGTATACTGACGTGGCTGTGACGCTGCCAGATTGGTTCAAGATGCCACAAATTGACCGCTTTGACGGATCTGGGGATCCCAGCATCTTCGGTTGTTCTCAGACATACTAAGGCCGATGGGCCTCACCAGGTTACAGAAGCTTTCATTATTCGGCCGAACCCTGTCGGGTGTGGCGGCCATTTGGTATGCAAAATTGGAAGATGATGTCAAGCGGAACTGGGATGAGATGACCGAGGCTTTCATTGCATAGTACTCCTATAACTTACAAATCGAGATTACAACCCATGATCTTGAGACGACAAGGCAGGAGCCTAAGGAGAGCTTCTCTGAATTCATAGCCCGTTGGAGGGCCAAGGCCTCAATGATGACCCTTAGGCCCACTAACAAAGATCACATCCGGATGATTGTGCGCAATCTCCAGCCTAAGCTTATGCAGAAAATGATCGTGCTCCCCTTCCCTACCTTTTCAGATCTGCATGAGATGAGAGTACAGATCGAGGATGCCTTGAAGCAAGGTTTGATTGATAATGACAGAGAGCAACCCAGAAGAACCTTCAACCGCAACAACAATACAGGCACTAGCAATGCCACAAATGCTAGAGCTTCAGAAGTAAGCATGGTCACCGCCACCCCTCCAAAAACCCCGGCAGCTACACCATTCTCTGGTGCATTCGGGAGTAACACACAAACAACCAAATTCCAACCTCGAGGCCGAAGAACCTTCACTCCATTATATATGCCCCTGTCCAAAGCTTTGGGGGTATTAATCAGGAAATGGCACTTGAAGCCCTTGGAGCCGAGGCCATTGCCAAATCCACTACCCCCCTTTCATAACCCGGCAAAGTATTGCGCTTTTCACCAACAACATGGTCATGATACCGACCACTGTTTTAGATTGCGTCACGAGATTCAAGATGTCGTTGACAACAGGGTGATTGTGCCACCAGAGAAACCCAATGTCACAACCAACCCTCTCCCACCACACAACCAAGCTCTACCTCCTAAACGAATCAACTTCATCTAGACCGGGGCACGTCATACGACCCCAGTATATACATTACCCCGACCCACCTACCCAAGCCAGAGGTGTTCCTTCCTGACAGCACAGACTTGTGCATGTTGGACATCTCCCGAGCCCAACCCGAACCAATGGTGGTGATTATCGAAGATGGAACAGGGATGACTTCGGAGGAGAATGGGATTGTTGAGTCAGAGTCTGAGGAAGTTGTGAGCTTTGCTGAGGGGGTGTACAATCCAGGTGGCTACATTGCATCAGCGGGTCAGATTAGGCCAAATGTGGAATTGCCGGCAGGGGCAAAATTTTGTGTGCTTCGGGGGAATGGATTTGATCAGAGGATAGATGACTTAGCAGTTCTGGAAGGGGATATTGCTGACCTTCAGATTTTCAACGAACAAGACCCGGGGGACAGTGCAGTCAACTGGTTCGATTTTGAGGAGTCAGCAGAGGTCATAGGGTGGCTTGACGACCAACCAGATATTGTTGAAGAATCTTGACTGGAAAAGGGCCCGTCAGGGACAAGGACATCAATTGTGGCCGAAAGGGCCAGAAGTCAGAATGCATCACCGGAGAGCACCGGTGCTAAGAATTTCGCTCGGGATCTGGGCATTTTGAATACAGGAATTATTGAACAGCCAGCTGTACTGACGCAGTTGGAACAGGAAATGTTTGAGGATTCTGAGAGAATCAGGAAAGCTAAAGCCCTTGAGGGGACTGAGAGTGCTGTGTGCACGAGGACAGAGAATGCTGCGAGCATGTGGACGGAGGGTACTGCGAATACAAGGACAGTCATGCCAGAGCCGGACAGGTGTCTGTCGGCTGCCGATGGAATGTGGTGGGAAGACAATGATCTATGTCTGGCCCACACGGATGAAGATTGGAAGAGCAATCAACCGGATGATACCTGGTATATTGGTGAAGTTGACCATATGATTAGGAGTGGGCGGTACTTCAAGCCCCCACATCCAGATCAGCCAGAGGCGTCCGGGAAGGACAAGGAGGAGGAGAAGCAAAAGAAGAAACAACTCGAAGAAGAGGCTGTGTTGAAATAGTTGAAAAAGATACAAGCAGACATCTCCATCTGGGGATTGCTTATGGCTTCACGAGTACACAGACAGGCTGTCCTATCTGTTATGAACAAGGCTAAACTCTCTATAGATACCACACTAGAGCAGCTAGTTGGACCGGTCTTTCCGGGAGGAGGTTCCCCGACGTTAACCTTTTCGGACAAAGAACTACCGCCTGAGGGCACAAATCATAACAAACCCCTCTATATCTCTGTGGAATGTAGAGACAAGTGGGTGCCAGTGGTTCTTGTCGACACGGGATCCGCCATTAATGTGTGCCCGTCAAGGACGGCATATGCAATCGGGTTGAAGCTCGCGGACTTCGTGCCGACTACTCAAGTGATCAGAGCCTATGATAACACAAGCAGAGAGGTAATGGGGACTGTCAAAATTCAGACCCAGGTTGGTCCAGGACAACACAACATTGCATTCCATGTCTTGGACGTTCTCGCAACCTTCAATCTACTCTTGGGGCGGCCGTGGTTGCACCAAGTGAAGGCAGTCTTTTCCACCTTGCATCAAATGTTGAAGTACCCTCACGGGAAGGGGATAACTATTATTTTTGGGAACTCGTCAATCCATCCGCCGCCGGAGGTGTTTACACCAGTCTTGGAAATCGAACACGGCACGGAGGATGTGTTCTTATCGGGGTTTACTCTAGCTGAGGCCAGGGTTGTACAGAACATTTTAGCTATTAATGAGGGCGTTTACGTCAGTGCACAATCGGTATACCTCATGAACAAGCTTCAACACGTCCCTGGGATGGGATTGGAGAAGAGTGGCCGGAAGGGCCTTGCAGTATCGGCCGAAGTACCGCACAACCCGCATACCTTTGGCTTGGGTTATCTGCCCACCAAAGAGGATTGGGTAAGGAAAGGCAAGGAGATGGCCGAGAGAACCAGAGCAAAGAAGGCCGGGAAGCCTTTTGAGTTGATGCACTGACCCATCCAGGGTACCCTGAACGGACGCTTCGTCCGGGAGAGGGAGGACTTTCCATTTTGTGGCTTCCCAGAGCCATGGCTGAATGCGGAGAGGAAGCACCTGCCAGGGTTTGAGATCTTCTTCGACCTGCAGTTATCCGGGGATGATGTTGCCGAGGAGCGGACAGACCCATCAGCGAGGTTGAGCAGAATGAGAAAGTGGATCCTGAGAAAACCGAAATTGAAATGGGGGTAGCACTGGCTTGTCTACTTTCAGATCCTCCGATCGTACAGGAGTACTTGGGGGATAACTTCTCGGTGTCCATGATTGGGAATGAAACGGCTGCGGGCCTACCATCAAGCATTTTGGATGCATTCATCGCACCCTCTCTCACTTGGCAGTACGAGGAGGGATTTTTGTCAAGTAGCACCGGGTTAGGTAGTGAGCCGGAATCTGATTCCTTCGAATCTGTTGAGTCAGAATCAGGTTCCAGCTCGACTGAGTCTGAGTCTGGTATTCCTGGGGGTGATAACCCGGATACCACAGTCCTGTCTAGGTCGTCTTTTTCTTTCTCTTTTGAGTCTGTTGTAACAGAAGAATCGTACGATTTGGAAATGCTTAATGAGAATGATGTGGCTGTGGTTTTTGAGTACTTTTCTGTGCCTTTGATTTATTGCTTGAATCAGGACTTTCAAAATTTTGATAAAAACGACGAGGAAGAAATTCCTCCGGTTTTGCAACGCTTAATTGATCAAGAGCAGGAAAGATTTGTTAAACCCTTAGTTGATTAAATCACTACTGTTAATGTTGGTACTGAGGAGGACCCGCGACTGGTCCAAATCGGGTCCACGTTGTCTTCGGAGGAACGCGAGCGCTTAGTCGCTTTATTAAAAAATTTCAAAGATGTTTTCGCGTGGTCCTACGAAGACATACCTGGGATCGATCCTGAGATTGTACAGCACCGGATCCCTCTTGACCCCGAGGCCCGACCCGTTAAACAGAAATTCAGAAGGATCCGTCCGGACTGGGCCCTTAAGATTAAAGAAGAGGTCACCAAACAAATTGACGCAGGATTCCTGCTGGTATCCGAATACCCGACTTGGTTGGCCAACATTGTTCCAATGCCGAAGAAGGATGGTAGGATCCGGGTATGCGTGGATTTCAGGGATTTGAACAGAGCTAGTCCGAAGGACGACTTTTCCTTGCCGCATATTGATGAGTTAGTGGACTTCACAGCGGGGCATGCTTTGCTTTCGTTCATGGATGGATTCTCGGGCTATAATCAGATAGTGATGGGACCTGAAGACCGGGAGAAGACTGCTTTCACCACCCCGTGGGGGACTTACTGTTACAGGGTGATGCCATTTAGGTCAAACAATGCTGGAGATACATGTCAACGGGCCGCGACCACAATATTGCACGATATGATCCACAAAGAGGTTAAGGTGTACATGGACGATATGATTGTCAAGTCCAAAGAAAGAGAGAGCCACTACACCGCCTTGCAAAAGTTTTTCCAAAGGATCAGAGAATTTCAATTACGGCTGAATCCTCAGAAGTGTACGTTCGGTGTTACAGCAGGGAAAATGTTGGGGTTTCTGATTACACAGAGAGGTATCGAAGTTAACCCTTCCAAAATCAAGGCCATCTTAGAAATGCCACCACCAAGGACTGAAAAGGAGGTGCGAAGCTTTCTGGGTAAAGTGCAATTCATAAGACGGTTTATTTCAAAATTAACCTTGACTTGTGAACCACTTTTTGGTCTCCTGAAGAAAGGAAATAAATTCCAATGGGACGACCGATGCCAAGCTGCTTTTGAACAGATCAAGGAATACTTACAGAACCCACCCGTGTTGTCACTGCCAGAGCCGAGGAGACCGTTGATTTTGTACCTTTCAGTGACTGAAACCACGATGGGCTACATGCTTGCGCAGGAATCAGAGGATAAGGTAGAAAGGGCTATCTACTATTTGAGCAAGAAGATGCTGGAGTATGAAACCTGCTACACACCGTTGGAAAATGCATGCTTAGCCTTGGTATGGGCTACCAGGAAGCTGCAGCACTACCTGTTAGCTCACTCTGTAATCTTGGTTTCGAGATTAGATCCCATCAAATATCTCTTTGAGAAACCGGCACTTACGGGTAGGCTAGCTCGTTGGTTGCTGTTGCTTTCCGAATTCGATCTGAAATATGTGACGCGCAAGTCAGTCAAGGGAAGAACGGTAGTAGAGTTCTTAGCCGATCATCCAGTGGAAGGAGGTGAAGTAGTTGAGTACTTATTCCCAGATGAGGCCATTTTACATATCGATGACGAGTTCTGGACGATGTACTTTGACGGAGCGTCAAACCAGTACGGGTATGGGGTAGGGGTGTTGCTGATAGCACCCGACAAGTCCCGTATCCCTCTAGCATTCAAACTCCGGTTCAAAGTCTCGAACAACAAAGCAGAGTATGAAGTATGCATTACTGGTTTAGAAGCAGTCCTGGAACTAGGGACAAAACGGTTGGACGTCATCGGGGACTCAAACCTTGTTGTATCTCAAGCGAAAGGATATTGGAAAGTCAAAGAAGAAAAGATGATAATGTATCACCAGACCTTGGATTTGTTAATTCCTCGGTTTGAGAAGCTAAACTTTGCTCATCTATTAAGAGAGAACAACAGGTTCGCAGATGCACTAGCAACTCTATCTTCTATGATAGACATCCTTTTTGGAGTCCGGATGCATCCGATCATCATCGACCAGAAATTTGTGCCGACTTACAAGTCGATTGCTACTATAGATGAGGTTCAAGATGAAAACCCCTGGTACTATGATGTCTGGAACTTCTTGGAGAAGGAAACATATCCACCAGGGGCAAATCCTAAGGATAAGAGGGCAATCAGAAGAATGGTTGCTCAGTTCATCATCTACGGAGGTAAATTGTATAAGAGAGGCCATCTGGGAATGCATAAGTTGTGTGTTGCTGCCGAAGAATCGAAGAGCCTGATGGAGGCCATCCATGGAGGAGAATATGGAGTGCATATGAATGGGGTAATGTTAGCTCGGAAGATCCTCAGACCGAGTTACTACTGGTCCACCATGGATGAGGATTGTATCGGCTTTGTTCAGCGATGCCACAAATGTCAGATCCATGCAAATTGCATGAACATCCTGCCGTCGAAGCTGTACAATATGACTTTTGCCATGGCCATTTTCAGTTTAGGGAATCGATGTGATTGGGGCTGTCACTCCAAAGGGGTCTGATGGGCATGAGTTCATTCTGGTCGCGATAGATTATTTCACAAAGTGGGTTGAGGCCCAATCCTATGCGGTGTTGAAGGCTTCACATGTTGCAAAATTCATCAGAAACAACATTATCTGTCGCTACGGGGTCCCGAACGAGATCATTTCAAATAACGGTTCCCACTTCAAGAAGGAAGTGATTGATTTGTTGGAAAAATACAATGTGGCTTTTCATAAGTCATCCACCTATCGGCCGCAGACCAATGGAGCGGTCGAGGCCGCCAACAAGAATATCAAACACATATTGCAGAAGACGGTGGAAACCTACCGGGATTGGCCAGATAAGCTGCCGTTTGCTCTGTGGGGCTACCGAACCTCAATTAGGACTTCTACTAGGACGACTCCATATTCATTGGTTTATGGGATGGAGGCCGTTCTACCTATTGAAATTGAGGTTCCGTCTTTGTGAGTACTGGCTGAGTGTCAGATAGCCGAAGCAGATTGGCAGTAGAGCAGATTTGAAGAACTCATGCTCTTCGATGAAAGAAGGCTGAAAGCACTGTACCATGTTTAAGGTTATCAGCACAGAATTGCTAGGGCTTTTAACAAGAAAGTTAAGTTCAGGAATCTAAAAGAAGGAGATTTGGTGCTTAAGGACAACCGAGCTCCCATCCACGACCCAAGGGGCAAGTTCAAACCTAATTGGATTGGTCCCTACATCATTAAGTCTATCTAGTCAGGTGGAGCTGTGGTTCTAATGGACCTAGATGGCCTAGAGTTCTCCCAACCGATCAACATGGACAAGTTGAAGAAATGTTACCCCTGAGAGGCTTGCTAGGCCGAAAACCCGAAAAGGCGACCTAGGCAAAAGTTAGAGCATGAAAAATTTGAAATTACAAAAACTGAGCTCGCAAGGTTGAAAACCTGCAAAGGGCGGCCTTGGCAAAGGTTAGAGCATAAAAGGAGAGTGAAAATACGCGAGTGAACCCAAGCCTGAACTACGTAAGGCTTGATTCCCATCTTTGGGATACGTAGGCAACTTCATCCTGAAGTTCAGCCATAAACTTTTCCCCGATCAACTTTGTCCATTTGATCATCTCGGTCATCTTTGTCTATTCAACATTCAAGAGCTTCGGTTGTTATCTCCGGTATAGTGCTATTCAGACTAGGGGCAACTTTCTAGTTGCTGGGGATCCGAGGTTGTGCATCTCAGTAACAGATTTCAGGCGTGTCTAGTTCTGATCCATACCGAAAATGATTTTGAAAAGTTTTAATAAAAGTTGATTTAGTTCAAATTAATCTTTTTACAACTTAGACCATTTTTGGACCAAAGCGGAAAATTTTCAATACCCACGACCATCAATTTTATTAATTTCAATACAAAGTCCTCCTGCTCTTGCATACAAATTGAAGTCGCTTTTTATTACATTCATAAAAGAAAACTTGAAAGTACTAATAAAGTAATAAATCCGGGGCATAGATAAGTCAGGTGTTCCTGCGCCCCCTCCCAGAGCTGGTCGAAGCCTCTGACGCCAAGTTAGGCCCCATCTGTGCCTCTTCATTGAGCCAATCTATGCACTCATCAGACAATATGCAACTGAAAGTGGGAGCGGGGGCCAGGAGCTCTCTAGTCCTCCATGTTGTGGCATACCAGGCAAGCTGTGCGCCTCGGGCTGGGAATGCAGCAGGGTACTCTATCCCCTCTGGCGGGCAAGTCTGATCATGTCCGAACTGGCGCCGGAACCGGAACGAAAAATAGAAGACACAGTGTGTCATGCCAATCAATTGAATCCCAGGTTGACGGGTCATATTGTAACTCATTGCCGGCAGATTGAGCCAAGGGCAACGCCAAGCAATGCGGTCCGCGGACAAACTGCACATCCAGTTGTACCACCACCCCTCATCCAGGGCATCGACTAGACGTCGTCGGAATAAATAGCTACGAGCTGAATATACCGGACATGAGTCCACTACTCTCAACTTGTCCATCAACCATACCTGGGGAGGGATGAAAAATAAGAGATTAAAGAATGGAGAGATGTACGACGAGAGAAAAGTAAGAAAAGGGTTTTGTGAGAAAAAAAAACGAGCCTGAAGGTCGAGTGATGTGAGCAATATACATGAGAGATAGGGTAGGAAACATTACCTGCAATAGTAGTGGGCTCCCTGCAAGCCTAGCCATCTCCCGGCGATGAAAAGCGTCTAAGCCCATCAATGTCTCAGCCAATGTCATGGCAATGCAGTTTTTGCCCTCTTTCAGGCCCTCGGCCACCTCAATCAAACGAGTGCTAAACCCACCGGAGCCCGGGGCAAGCAAGAAATGAGATAGCAAGCATAAGCAAAGCGCGTGTCACCAATATCCCTGCCAATGATGGTCGCCGCGGTTACCAGCATCAGAAAATCGGCAAACCAAGCTTGGGATGTCCAGCTCCCCGTCGTGAATCAATGATCGAGCGTCATGCAAAGTGAGGCCGCACATTCGTCCTAAGGCTTGGACATGACCGAATCGGAGTTGAGGCAAGATTTCTTCATTACGCTTGGACTCCATCAAAGCTTGGAAATGCTCGAAAGTAGGACACATCTCTTGCCCGCTAAAGCTAAAGACGTGTGTTACTGGATTCCAAAACCTTGACGCGACATGGAGGAAAGGAAGATGCAACAGAGTACGACCCAGCGTGAATAGTGCATTCAAGCCGAAGCCCCGGAAGTTCAACTTTTCCGAGCCATCTAGAGAAGCAATCCAAGCTGTGAGATTTTGGACGAGAAATGCCTCCATTTTGATGCAAAACTAAGGTGAAATGAAAGAACCACGAAGCTGGGACTTTTATAGAAGATAAGACACTATTTTGGGGACACGTGTCAGAAATCTGGTGGTCGCTAAACCAGGTGGTCGGCCGACCACCTTTTCTGGTATGCCGACCACCTTTTGGTCTCCAAGACAGAAAACTGGTCGGCCAGCTTCCTTAGGTGGTCAGCCATGGAGAGAAGTATGGCTTTGGTCTTATCCTAGTCTCTAGAAGAAAGTTCCTAGCATTTCCATGCATTGGGAGTGTTGAAAGTGCGAGTTTTCCTCTGTTTCGGATGCGTTTCGTCACTCCGATCGTCCGAGATACGTCTGTTTATCGAGTTGTTGTTGAGTTTTGCTTATTGAGTTGTTGTTGAGTTTTGATTATCGAGTTATTGTTGAGTTTTGTTTATCGAGTTGTTGTTGAGTTTCGCTTATCAAGTCGAGTTGTTAAGTTTATCGAGTTGTCGAGTTTTGTCCGTTGAAATTGTTGTTCTTTGTTTATCAACATTTCTGAAATTTGCTTATCGAGTTGTAAGTTTGCTAAGGTCTCGTTGTTTCTTAGTAAGATAAGTTGTTTTGTTTGTTGTGTCATTTCACTACCTGACTTCGCAAATTTTCGATGCTCAATTTTCATTCAATCTCATTTTTGTGCAAAATGATGCAATGCGATGCTAAGAACATAAAATACAACACCTTTTTTTCAAAAAGCTGTTTCATTCCATCATGCTTCCTTTGTTACAACATTTTACAACAAGGGTACAAGTTTTTACAGAAAATAAAATTGCCTAATAATGTACAATGTGCTACAACTACTAGTAAAAAAGGCAAATAAAGCAGGAACATCTGCATCAGTGCTCTCAAGTGCAAGAATAAGAGGCCCTCTTCGTCCTCTTTGGCTAAGAAGTCCCTACACCATCTCCACCAGCACCACCATCTAAATAGGAGCTGTTGTCCTCGGAACCCTCATTGGCATCACCTCCGCCCTCAGAACCGGACTCAGAGTCATCCTCTCTGGGGCCTGCAGATGTCTCTGATTGAGGATGCACAGACTCCTCCTCCTCGCTGGACTGCTCGTCATCTATGACAGGTGCTCTGCGCCGGCCTCGTCTGCGAGACGAGTCCCCTCTCCCAGCCCCTCCAGCAGGCCTAGATGGCCCGGCCACTGGCCCAGTCTGTAGTGGTGGCATCTAAAAAGGACAATTTGAGTACATTAGCCAACATGTATATCAGATGCAGAGACAAGAATGCTACATAGAGTGGGTGTATGCAGATACAATGTATGAATATGGTGTGTGTCAGATGTGCTCTACGCATACAGTCAAGCAATGCAGTGAAATGGGTAAATGCAGCATGTCATCAGAAGTATGATAAATGCAAGGAAATTGAAAAGCATCGGGACGCCGGCAATGAATAGCTGTGTCTCCCTCCGCAGAACCATGCCCTCGAGTGAGGCCATCACTCCGAGCATCCTATCCATGTACTCCATGGGAGGCTGCAGATGCAAGTGCAAGTTATCAGTGAATAAACAAATGTCCAAATATCTGAGTGATAAATCAAAACTGTAAAGCATACCAGTGGCGAGTCAGGGTCTCTGACGTATGGGTGACCAGGCACTGGGGGCTTCAATGGAATCGGGTAAGGTGACCCGTATCGCCATCCAGTCAACTCGGTCGGCAGATCTGGCTACCCAACGTGATGATAAGTCGGAGGAATCGGAGGAACCAATCCAGCCCACCTCTCGATGTGCCGGCCCTGCTGGTTGAAGGAGCATCTGTAGCCCGGGCTCGACTCGATGATGGTATGTCAGCAGACCTCCTCTTGGGAGTGTGGACACCTGTCAATGAGGGCATCAAGTATATATGACGGTAGGTCGCGTACTCCCCTTCCTCCAAATGTAGAACTGCATCAGTGCCCAGCATAGCCAAATTAACCTCCTGGGGAGTGAGTCCCTCAGTAGATCGCATATCGTCCGGAGGTGCTGCGGGGATACTCTGCTCGGGGTAGCCCATCGTCTGGTGCATGAAGCGGTCCCCCAGAAAACTAGGCCCTGCCAACCAGCCCCTCAAATAGGATCCTATACCGAGAGGTGCCCCATGCCCCAGCAAACTGAAATCGGGTATCTCCACCTAAGGGCACCCAAGGCTGCCATGTGATCTGCGAATAACAAATACATAAGCTGATTAGAAATCATAAATGTGCAAGATGAATCAAAGGTGAAAACATGAAAAACTGAGAGTTCTGAATTACCTCGGTCGTCTGCACTGTATCAAAAAACTACCGCAGGTAGGGCAGAGACTCCCGGGCTCTCGGCCGGTACTGGCCCTCGAATACGAGCGAGTAAGAGATCACAAGAGGTGCCTCCACCTCGAGCTCTAGGGCTAGAGTTGGAAAGTACGTGAAAACCCATAGCTGTGGAAAACAGGGCAATAGCCATCAGAATACAGAATGCTGAGTGCAGAATGTGAATGCAGAATGTACAGAGAATGCAGAATGCTGAGAACAGAGTGTAAAGTACGGAATGTAAAGTGTGACGTCTGTGCAGTGTACAGATAATGAAAAGCAAAAATGTAAATCAAGAGGGCAGAAAATACCTCCCAAGCTTTCCAATAGCCGCCGACTATGTTTCCCCGCCCGCAGGAGGTCGCACTCATGTAGCAGTAGAGGGTAGCAAGGCCGGCACCGCCCTAATCATGTTTGGCTGACCTGTGATAGGTCTGCCAGAGCACTCAGCAGATAAAGTCCAACTGTGTTCCCCCTATCGGAGAACAAAGTAGTCCCTAGGAGGAACATCAAAAACCCTCGAGCATATTGCTCTGTCTCAACGAGAGTCCCGAGCGTAGTCCCCCCTGTAATGTGCGAAAAACTAAGAATACCCGACCCTGCCTGATGATCTGTCGATCGGTGGACGGGCTCCAAGCAGGTAAACCCAAGCTGCCTCCCACTCACCTATATCTGCATCGTATGGGACCGGTCAGTCAGCTACGTCAAGACCAGTCAATTAGGGCAAAGTCAAAAGGGGTCATCGTCATGTCCCCGGCAGCCGAAAAGTGGAAAGAGTTGGTGGTGTCCCACCATCTCTCCACGAGTGGCCCCATCAGCGTCCTGCTCACGGGGTAGCGAGATATCCCCGCGCAGAAGGGTCCGAACCCTACCTCATTAACCATATCACGAACGGCCTCTGGGAGCTCTGCGTACCACTCCCTGGCGACGATCGAGCTATAGCCTCGTGTAACACGGGAAGATACCTACATTCAGAATGAACACATGTATTCAGTTTCAAAATGAAAGTATGAACTGTGGGCAAACCAAATCAGATACAATGTTGTGGACTGCCTGTTCAGTATGAGCTGAGTGCAAATGCAATGAATGAGCTGCGTGTTCAACATAAAGTATATGAGCTGTGTGTTCAGAATTGAAGTGTGTGAGCTGCGTGTTCAACATAAAGTATATGAGCCGTGTGTTCAGAATTGAAGTGTATGAGCTGCGTGTTCAGATTTCAAAACAGTGGGCTGTGTGTTCGCCTCAAAAGTTTGGGCTGTGTGTTCAGATTTCAAAAAAACAGTGGGCTGTGTGTTCACCTCAAAAGTTTGAGCTGCGTGTTCAACTTTCAAAACCGTGGGCTGTGTGTTCACCATCAAAAGTTTGAGCTGCGTGTTCAGATTCAAAATAGTGGGCCGTGTGTTCATAATCAAAACAGTGGGCTGTGTGTTCACCTCAAAAGTTTGAGCTGCGTGTTCAGATTTCAAAACAGTGGGCCGTGTGTTCATCATCAAAACAGTGGGCTGTGTGTTCACCTCAAAAGTTTGGGCTGCGTGTTCAACTTTCAAAAACCGTGGGCTGTGTGTTCACCATCAAGAGTTTGGGCAGCGTGTTCAAATTTTAGAAAATGTGGGCTGTGTGTTCATAATCAAGAGTTTGGGCTACGTGTTTAACTTTCAAAAACTGTGGGCTGCGTGTTCACGATAAAAAGTACGAGCTGCGTGTTCAAAAATTCGAGTGATTGAGCTGTGTGTTCAAAAATACAAACAGAATGCCATGTTATAGACTAAGTGTTCAGAACAAGCTGTGTGCCGATTCAACGGAACTCTGTGTTGTGAGATATGTGCTAAAAATAAGCAAAAGTATGGTGCGCAAATGTGTTCAGAACAAGCGGATAAGCATACATAGCGAAAGCATGAAATGCGCAAGAAATGCAAAATACATTGCGAAAAATGTAAAAATAAAGTACGTACCTCTCGTGCCTGGTGAGAGAGGTGGGACTCTGGCTCCCGTAACAGCAGGTCTGCGGGCGCCCGGCGGTCAAAGTCGGTGAAATGGTAGAAAACACTCGGGGGAAGGATATGCTCCGGAGGGTCATACCTCTCGGGAACAAATGGCCGAATCCTCAGAGGCAAAGACATAATGTCTGGCTCACCCCCGGCACCTGGAGGACCCCCGGCCTGAGCAAAATGACCTGCCATTTCAAGAAACCTGCAAAAAGGAGCAAAAATGAGCAAAATGAGCCAAAATTGGAAAAAGTCAACAAAAGTCAACTCTCGGGAAATGAAAAAGTCAACAAAAGTCAACTCCCGAGAAAATGTTCCAAATGTTGAGACAAACTTACCTCAAGTGGTGAAAATGGAGAAAGAAGCTCGGAAATCAAATTTTAATCGATCCAAAGTGAAGAAAACTGAAAGATTTCGCGAAACAATTTTGTGTGGGGCATTGGAAAACGCGTATAGAGCGCAGATCTGAGGGAGAAAATGGTCTAGGAAGGAGGAGGAACTAATTTCGAATCTAAGAGTGTGAGCAAAAAGTGCTTTGGCCGAGTATATTTAAAGAAACAAATGCAAAAGGACAAAACTGCCCCTGTTTTTGGCAAGGTGGTCGGCCGATCACCTTTTCTGGTAGGCCGACCACCCCCTCTCACCAAACCTGGTCGGTGGCCCTCCTGAGTGGTCTCCCATGCCTCTTTAAGCTCCCTGCAAATTTTGGTGGTGATCGGAGTCCCCGGCTCTCGAGAAAGTACAAGGAAAGTGCACTTTCCGATGCGAAATCCCTCCGCGGGAACTTCAACTCCAACTTTCGATGCGTGTTTCGTCGTCATTCGTCAAAAGCAAGGTGTATCCTTTTTGAGTACGTTGCAACCCCTCTGGGAGGTAAACTGGAGGTTGCGATTGAGTTGTCTTCGTCAAAGCTCACATTTCTTTGCTCGATGTTTTGTTTTAAACATGCTCGTAAAGTCGCATTTATCTTGTGGTTGTTATGCATGCCACTCGCATTGTTGTGAACATCGCTTGCATTGTTGTGCATGTTTCACCGGCATTTTCATACCTCCATACTTAACTTGCGTTGTCACGGACGTTTCTCCTCGCATTGCGATGCACTTTCCCATCGGCACCATGTTTGTTTGCGTTCGATATGGTGGTGAACATATGTTGCTAACTATGTTGTGCTTGTTCAGTTTCTCTTTTTTGCAGGCACGATATTGTATGTACGGTTCATTTGAAGCTGGTGCGACCAGACGAGCCGCACAGGTATTGTATCTTCTCCATGTGAGACGTAGAGAGAATTGTAATTCTCTTGCACTCTTATTATATGAAATGTAGTTTCGCCTTGCATTCTTGCTTAGAACTATTGCATTTATTGTGAATATTTGCTTCATTACAGCTTGCTACTTTGCATGATCATGAGTTACGTTCGGCTTTGTGCATGTTGTTTTACATTTTGCCCCTGCCTGCGGGCACATCTCTTCGTTTGTCTTGCATGTTTGTCTAAGTCTTCGGCCTTGTCAAAAATGGGTCGTCTCTGGGCTTTGACATTCACTCCCATCACGTATGACTTCCGAGTTCTGTCAAAGAGGGGTAACTGTAGAAATCCCATTTTTGACCGACCTTAAGACTCAGACGTCATCGATTGAGCGCTTGGTGATTGCGCATGTTGTGCTCGTTCTGAGGTTTCAGAGTCTCGGCTGAGAGCCTTTCCTCCGGACTTCGAGACTCTTTTGTGCTTTGCCTCGGTTTGCGAACTAGGTTCTATTTTCTCTTCCCAGAGGGAGGGAGAGGTCTCGTAGACCATTTCTCAGTGGCCGTAGGCTACTTCTCGTGGTCGTAGACCACTGTTCCCGTTTGGAGACCAGTTTCCGGTTTTCGGAGCCATCGGCCGTGCGCCTCGGTTTGGGACAGCTTAACTTTCTCCGTTTGCTCCAGTTTTTGGCACACACCTTGTTCCCTCTCCCTAGAGGGACACTGTGGCCCGAGAGACCACCTTTGTGGTCACACGCCACCTTCGGTGCTTAATGGTCAGTTTTCGGGGCCTCCGGCCGCGCGTTTTGACCCCCGAACCCTCGTTTTGCATCGGTGTGGGTTGATTTTTGGCATGGACCCTAGTTTCATTGTTAGGAAGGTGGTACTAGGGTGGGAGACCAGCAATTCTCTTGGAGACCACCTCTTCTTACGCCGGCCGATTTTCTTGTCAGGAAGCTGGTCTCCTTGGCTTTTGAGCCACATTTTCTGGTCTCCCATACCACCACTGAGTTGCATTCACCTGGGAGACCACCAATATGGGCTGGCCGACCACCTTTTGAGCTTGACCCTTTTGAACTTGGTCGGCCAACCAAGGGGAATGGCCGGCCGACCACCTGAACTGGTCGGCTAGCTTCCTGCTTTTTTGTCTCACTAAGTGTGTTCCAGCTGTGCTAGCTGGGGGCCATTTGCTGCATCCTCCATACACATATGGAGGATATTTATTCTTGGTTTCAAGCTTCCAAGAGAAGCTTTGGCCTCTCTTCTCTATAAAAGGAGGCCTCCCCTTCATTTGCAAGGGTTCAGAAAATCTCTAAGGCTCATACACTATATCTCCCTCTTGTCTCTATATTTTGCCTTCAAAAGACTCTTGTTCTTGGCCTTTTTGCACTACACCTCTTAGCCTAACACCTCCAACACCAACCTAAGCTTCTTGGAAGGTCTTGAGAGGTCCTAAGGTCTGAGTTTTTGGCCTCAAAGCTGTTGGAGTTGCTGAGCTTCAAGGATAACACTTCTTTTCCTCTTTTGGCATCTTTTTGTTCCATCTTTTAGCCTAGTTTGCAAGCATATTTGAGCTTTGTAATAAACTGAAAAAGTCTTGTTTTAAGCTTTTTAACATGTTTGTTTAAGACATTTTTTCTATTGGGGGTCATCTACCCCCTTGCATGCTTCATTTCCTCTTGTTTTAGGCCATGCATTAGGGCCTTTATTGTGAGCTTTGTTGGCCCTTTTGACCACTGAAATCCAGCGGATTTTCAGTGGTTATTATGTGTTTTTGAGTATCAAAATTAGAGAGGGGTGACCTTCTCTTTCCTTGTTTTGTTTACTAACTTTCTTGGGCTTTCAAAAGAGCCCCTATTTGCATGCTTTCAAGCCATGTTTCAGGCCACTTTTTGTGAGTTTTGTGACCTACATAGGCTCTGTCTAGAGCCCTTTTTGCCATGTTGAATGTCTATTGTGCATATGTAGAGTAATCCTCTTCAAGGCCTTTCAAAGGGGCCTTTACTTGCATGCTTCCTAGGCTCATTTCAGGCCATTTTCAGTGAGTTTTAGGGCCATCATAACCTCTGTCCAGAGGTGGTTTTGCCATTTTGTATGTCCATCATGCATGTGTTGAATAACCCTTTTATTGGCCTTTCAAAGGAACATATCATTCTTGCATGCATTGGCCATGTTTCTATGGGTTTTTGGACATTATTTGGCATGGCATACTTCTTTTTTTGGCTTGTTTGGTGAGCTCTCATGTGCTTCATATAGTTGTAGTGCAAATCATGGTTCACTAGCTTGTATTGCATGATCTTTTGGCCCTTAATTCTAGCACTTTTTGGCCATGACTTAGACTGATTTTGTGCATATTTTGGATTGCCTTAGCTCTGTTTTTGGGTCTCATGGTCGAATGATGTTTGTTTTGGATGCTTGTAGTTCAATGTCCATGCTTAGTTTTGAGTTTCGAGGTCTATTACATGCATATACTGAGGTGTTTTTATATTTCGGGACCATTGTGCATCATGTTTCAGAGCTGGAGAATGTGTGTTTCCATGCCATATTTCATCCTTTGCCATGCTTAGTTAGAATTGCATGTTGTGCCTTAGGATCGGTCCTTTGTATTCGTGCATGTTTGCATGTATTTCGATTGTCTCATTTTCATGTATGGCCACTGATTTGAGTGTGGCTGAGGTCCACTCATATTGGTTTAAGTCCACCTTGCATTGTGTATGCCATTTGGTTCATGTTGTTGCATGTTTGACCATCGTATTGTGTATGCTTTGATTATGCTTTTGTGTATGTCCATCTTCGTATGTGTGCATTGTGTATGCCATATAGCTCATGTGCATTGTGTATGCCATTTTAGTCCATAGCATTGCGTATGCTAGGTTGCATGTGTGCATATCATCCCTCGCATGCCAGCATGATTAGGTTGCATTGCATTTAGGGTGGCATGTTAGTCGCATTGTGTATGCCATCTCATTGCATTGTGTTTGGAGTAGGTTAGTCCAAATACGGGAAACGAGGGGCGTTTCGTACTCAAAGTGACGAAACGCGTCTCAATTTCCGGTCGCCGACACTCCGGATTACCCATGATGAAGTTTAGGCCTTGTTGTGTTTATATGTGCATTCATTTCACATTGAGTCGTGCAATTTAACTCCTCGGCCATCATGCATCGAGATGCGTGATTGTTGACACGAGGATCGAGGACTACACTCCCTAGAGCTTGTGCAATGACGGGGAGAGTGGTTGTGCGCACATGTGTTGAAAATTCTTTGCCATGCCCCTTTCTTGCTCTTTGTTGCAGCAAACCAGAAACCAGCAGCCTTCTAGAGCTTTGTACAATATTCCGAGATCAATTGCAAACAGAGGCAAATCGGGGCATCGCGAGGAATTTCCTGACAAGGCGACTCGAGCATGCATGCATCTTTCATCATTCGGAACAGAGCTGAGGCGGTCCATAGATCTGCATACTAGTTTATTTCGTTTCTTAGTTAATTTGTTAATTAATTAGGGTTTTGTAATATTTAATTAGCTAGAGTAGTTAATTATTTATTCGGTCTGTATTATTTATTCGGACCCTACAAAGAGGGCAATTTTGTAATAAGTGTGCGTGCGTGTGATGTATGTCTTCCAACCCCATGTCTTTCTCCCTTTTATTTACCAGCTTATGATGGTTAGTTTAAGGGCACGTTTCAATTAGCATACTTATGCTCACATGTTTGCATTCATTCTGTCTTGCATGTACTGGGCTCGGCGCATCATTCTAACTGCATTGTATTTCAATTCTGAGTTGAATACATGTTATCTGTTGCATTTCACCTGTCATCTTAGAATAGCCGAGCCTATCTTAGTTGCATTCCTGTATGTGTTGCATTATGCATTTCAGCATAGTTAGGATCATGCATTTGATTACTAACTAGCTTCTGTTTTGGCTCGGAGTACTAGGTAAGCTTTTATGCTTTAGCATCCTTGCATGTGTGTGAGTGACTGCCATGATAGCATGCTTGCCATGAGGCTAACTGCTTATGTGATATAACTGCCTGAATGCCTGTGGGTGAAGGTTGGATTACTTAAGTTGGAACAATTCATTGATTGCGAGTTTTAAGCCCACTTGAGAGTGGCAAATCACCATATTTTCTAAGCCCACTTGAGGGTGGCAAAATCCGCATTTTAGCCTACTTGCGAGTAGCAAACCGCTTTAAAAAACAAACATGACATGAGTTGTTCCAACCTAGACGATCCAGTCTATACTTGTATGTTGTGCGCATCACATAGTAATTCTAGGCTAATAACCGGAATAAGAGCACATAATGTTTTCAAAACTCGATATCATGGTTAGTAGAGGCCGATCTTTGATCGGGCGAGCGGAGGTGCTCACGAAGTGACCTTCCCCAATCGTACCCAAGTTCCCGAGCCGAGGCAACTTTGGTGATGATGGACACGTGGCCTTAGGCAACGAGTCAGGGTTTCCTAAATTCCCCCCAAAATAAAATATTTAGGTGGCGACTCTGTATCTGGCAAAGCAGTCCATGTTTGGCACTTCTTTCAAAAAATCTTTTTTCAAAGACGATTTGTCGGATTTAGACTCTTTGATGATTCATCGGTCTTGCATTGCATTCTACGAGGTTAGATACAGGACCGTGACATTGAGTCCTGAACTGTAGTGAGCCCAACGAACAAAACGAGATTTCTCCCGAGACGTTCAGGGACGTCTACAGTCCCCTTCTCCTGGGTTGCCATCTTGCTGAACTGTGAGATCCAAAAAAATTATATAAATATGGAGGATACAACTTATCTTGTGTTGGGGTCCAATATTTGTGTAATTTTTATCCTGACCTATTGTGTAGTCCCCCCCTCTCCCGTTGCCATCTTGCTGAACCGTGAGATCCAAAAAAATTACATAAATCTGGAAGATATAACTGATCTTGTGTTGGGGTCCAATATTTGTGTAATTTTTATCCTGACCTATTGTGTAGTCTACCCCCCCCCCCCCAAAAAAAAAAACCTCTATTTAAAAAGAGTTAAAAAACCAATTATAAAAAGTCAAAATAATAATTTTTTTTACTAATAAGATTGAGTAGGTTTTTGGGGTTGAATTTTTAATAGCTTTTTTTTTTGTTGATTTTTTTTTCCTATTTGATGAATTTTCTATAAAAAAAAAAGGGGAAAGCACCAATAAATCCTAAATTTGGAAATGTTAGCCCATTTAGTCCCGAATGTTTTTTGTTGGACTAATAGGTCCTATTTCTCTAAAAGCTTACTATAGGCCTTTTTATGTCAAACATTGTTCATCAAACGTCAAACATTGTTCATCAAACATCAAACATAGCAACATCAAAATTATTTATCAAACATTATTCATCAAACATCAAACATAGCAACATCAGAATGATTTATCAAACATTATTCATCAAACATCAAACATAACAACGTCAGAATTATTTATCAAACATCAAACATTAGCCACGTTAGAATTATTCATCAATATCAAACATTAGCAACGTCAAAATTATTTTATCAAACATCAAACTTTAACAACGTCAAAATTATTCGTATAATACCGATAAAAACATTAACAACGTTAGAATTATCCATTAACATCAAACATTATCGGGGTCAACTGCCCTCTCTGTTCTCTCTCTCTGCCAATTCAATCCCTAAAATTGGCTCTTCTAAACCCTAAAACCAGCGCCGTTTCTAAGCTGCTCCATATACGCACACTACTCCCATTATAAAACCCCAGGCCCGCGATACCCATTCTCTCTCTCTCTCTCATCCCAACACCCTACTTTTTTTTAGGGTTTTTGCAGAACCAGCTCTGCGGCAGCCAAAGCAATTCTTAGTTTTTCTTTCTCCTCCTCCTTGTTAATCTTTCAGATATGGGCAAATCTAGCAAGAAATCCACCAAAGTAACACTCTTCTCTTGCTTTATGTATATATATACATGTTTATGTTGTTTGATGTATGTTTGTATGTGTATATACATGTATGCTTATGATGTTTTTGATTATGTGTAGGTCGATGCAGCTTCTGCTAAATTCCGCAAATTCCACAAAATCTCCAAAAACAATGTCGCAATCGCTCAATTTCTTCACTTCTTCATCCCCCAGACTCCACCATTACAAAGCAATCTTATTCAAAACCCTACACACAAGCATTCAATCTGAAATTTCCCTTCACATCCGCGCGTAAATCGATCACAACCTCGTGTTCCGATCTCGATTCATCTCCTCCATCGTCAGCAATTCGCTCCAGCTTCTGGGTTCGGGGCTCGGCAGAGGTGCAGAGGTGATGCGAGGGGGGGTGGGCGTCGGAGGAAGGCAAGCCTCCGGACCCGTTAGATGTTTGCATGATGTTTACACTAGAAATTGCTCTGATGTTAATGACATGATATTGCTTAGCCAGAAATTGCAAACAGTGTTCATGAATATCCATTGACGTTCATGGTGTTTGATGTTTGAACACTGTTTTAAAAAAGGTAGTTTTATTGGTAATGGATGGAATGTGGAACTTGATGTTGGTGAACATCCACCACATTAATAAAAAACCCATTGACGAGATCCATCAATGGGTTGCTAATGTTTTTAATCTGGTGGACTTTAGTTGATTATAAAAACCTATTCGAATGTTTGATGTTGGATATTTGATGTTTTAATGTTTGATGTTGTTGCATGTTTTGATTATGATTTGATGATTTTGATGATGATGTTGTAATGTAAAAAAAGGACTAAATGGTTTATAAAAAAACACTCAGGACTAGATGGAATAACATTTTTCAATATGGGACTTATGAGTAATTTTTCCAAAAAAAAAATTTTAATTTTTTTTAAACTTTTAAAATTTACTCAATTAGACTGATTAGATAAATTAAAGAATTTAAAAAAAGCCTTTCTTTATCTGTCTTTATTGAATTTTTTTTCCTTTTTAAATTCGTCTACACAAGACAAACTTGAAAAGTAAAAAAATTGACATAATTTTTAAAAAAAAATGACTAAAGATAAAAAATATATAAATATATATGATTTTTTTTAACTGTATGTCAAACTTACCCTGAGTTTATGAAAAATAAAAAATAAAATTAATGGATAATATGTTATTACGAATCAATTTAAAGAGACATTTTAGAATCACAAACATTTTCTTTTTTTCAAGTGTTCACTTCTAATCTTCTTAGAATCTCACTGTGACAATGGTAACGATAGGAAGAGATTCGGCTTGTGAGCATTTCGGTTTGAGTTGCTTTTTTAAGAAAAATTATCAATTAGTTCATTCTTGGTGTATTGAGAATTCCTTAATTCATATATCTCAATTTATTCTCAAAATGATTTAGTTAAATATTTTGATGGATTCAAACCAATGATTTAAGCAGATTAAGTGATTTAAAAATGCAAAATAAAAAGAACATTAATGACTATCTAATAAGCTTAATTTTTTACAATTTCAAAATCAAAATTAATCCTTTATTTCAAAACCCAACACAAATTTACAAAAGTGGAATGCATGATATTATTTAAAATCATATTTCATAAATAAATACACAACACAACCAAATTAAAAAAATAGGACAATTTTTTTTAAGGTCTCTGATATTAAGATTTTATGGGATAAAGGACATGCGATATTTTTATAGTGGTTGGGATCCCTCAATATTTTTCCAGAGAAATTTCAAATCAAATAAATTTCGCTGAGTGTATTTGTGTGTTCATGTTTGGAATTTATCTGAACATATCATAATCCCCTTAGAATTTCTCTGAGTGTGTTTGTGTGTTTATGTTTAGAATTTCTCTAGGAATTTCACTGAAATTGTTGGAAAATTTATAAAGAGATAGTTGTGAATTGAAATAGACTCCATTTTGACTGAAAGGGTGTAACCTTTTATGGTGTCTTTTTGTTTTAAAGGAATGTCAAACCTCCATTTGAATGAAAGGGTGCAAACCTTTTATAGTTTCTCTTTATTTTAAAGGAAGGGTTATGTCCCTTTTTCATACTTTTTCTATTCAAATTGAATAGGTGCCAACAAAGCCTATTTAAAGGTAGCCCCATTCTAATTTTGATTGATTCCGAAAATTCATTTTCCTTGCCTTCATTTTGCTCTCTTGCGTCCTTTATTCTTCATATTATTTTAGGAAAAATTTCAGAGAGTTATAGAACACAAGGTTTTAGTTCGCCGGACAAATTTGTTTGAAGTGCTACTGCAAATTTGTGAAGATCATTGTATCCTGAGAGATAGATGCCACATAACCGTAAGTACCGTAGCGGGGCGAATCTGTCTTAAGGACAGAGTGTCACATACTCGACTTGGTCTTTGAATTTTTAATTCGGTTCAATAAATAAATTCGATACGTTATTTATTTATTTTATTTGTTTTAATTTCCATTTATTTTATTTACACAGAAGATTGGTCCAACAATCTTAAGACAGATTCGAATTATTCTGTTTACAGAATTTTTCATTTGTTTCCTTTTCTCTTTCTTCTTTTAAGAAAATTATTTTCTGTGGATTTACAAAATAATATTCTGGTTGGAAAAATAAATAGTGATTATATCACTACTAAAAAATTGACTTTTTGCGTCTAATTTTTTGGCGACCCACTATTTAGCCGTCGCAAAAAGAAAACATTTTTGGAAATGATCAGTGCCAAAAGGCATATTTTACCCCCTTTTTTTTATTCCCTTCACTGTCCCCAATTTATTTTGCCCTTTTGTTACACTCACCTATGCCCTAAGCCCCTTTCACTGTCATTTTCACGACATTGATAAACAGAGAGGTCTTTCTTACTCTCTCGCACTCTCTGTCTCTCTCGCTCTCTTTGCTCACCATGGTCGTAACTCTAGTGGTATGAATCTCTCTCTCTCCTTTCTCTCTCTATATATACATACATATTTGTATATTTATATAGGTATATATATTGTGGATTGTAGGTAGAGTTCTTCATATGCTTGGTATTGACGATCTTAGGTTACATTCCTGGAATAGTTTACGCTCTCTATGCGATGCTCTGTGTCGATCGTGATATGACTCGCGCTGATTACCGTCCACTCGCCTAGTCTCTGTGTGTGTGTGCGTGTGTGGAAATCTGTGTGTGTTTAGCTGCAATCTCATGGTATTATACTCTGGCCCTATGTGTGAAATCAATTTGAATGAGTTTGAACTCTTGATATTTGATAAAATCGCTTTGATTTAATTCTATTCTTCTCTTATTTATTTCTATTTCAAATACCTGTGTATAGATTTTGGAGTGATTTGGTACGTATTATATGTGATTGAGTGGAAGTTTGTGATTATATGTTGGACTAATTTCTGGATTTGTTGGCTTTTTTTTTATAATTGTTGCTTCAATGCTCTCTATTAATTTGTTTGCTTGCTCAGAAAAAAATGTGATTTTGAATATTTATATTTGACTGCTTCAATCTTTCTATACTTATCTAGCTTTCTCATATTCTGTCTATGATTTTGGATCATTTATGATCTCTTTGTGCATCCTTAGGTTT